>JAQQZY010000009.1:19122073-19141484 GCA_030068375.1 Ostorhinchus rueppellii | reverse complement strand
TATAACCGTAAGCAAAAAACATAAGTCATAAATGTTTGTTATGATAACAGATTCCGTTACTGTTAAATATTGACTTAGTTTATATATGTTGACACTTGTGTGCATGTTATTTGCATTTTTATGAATATTTGAAACCGCTGTTTTTAGAAAGAAATCAAGTGAAGTCAGAGAAACTTGACATGATTAAAATCACTGTCCATAATGTTGTTTGTATTGGGTTCTGTGTAGCATGATAAAAATATCTGCTATGTAAACTGAATCCCCATATTCCCTGTTTCTATCTCTTAGATTGAGTGTTGCTTTGTGAGGGGAAAAGTACTCCAGTGGCTTTGCATTAGTGCTGTTTGCCTTTATTTTGCCCACCTTGAAGTGATGTTTGTATAAGTTTTCTCAAGATTTAGCTGTAGTATCAGCCCCTGGTGCTTGGGAGCAGCTGTTTTCCCAAGGTTCAGTCAACAATTTATTTTGGGTCCTCCAGACAGCAACACTTGTTGGCTTTGGGCTAACACTGTATCTAAAACATTGATTTCTTTAGGGGTTTCTTCAAACCCTCATAAAAGTAGAAGTTCTTCTTAACTTAATATTAAGTGCAGACAGTTCCGCAGTCCTCTTTATGAAGTGTCACATTAATTTGCAGTGTGTGGCTCACTGTAATTGAGACACAGTTTTTATTTTGCCTGTAATGAGTAGCTTTAACCACTCCAGTGCTTCAAATATTTGCAGCACATGTGAATGATTTTAGGGATCATGACAACTGTGAGACATTAGTTATGACTTCCTGTACACCAAAGGGCAATGAGTCAATGCTGGTATAATTAAAGCAGGGATGCATCTATTACTTTTTAATTAGTGACCTGGGGTGAATTTCTAAAAACATTAACTTTAGAAAGAAACAGTCTTTTGTTCTTCTGTGAAGAACAATTACCAGAAACGAATAATTATAGCCGTGAATGTCTGTAATGTACTATAAGATGGTATTGGTGTGTTAATATGCATTTCTGTTTTTAATTAATGATTTTATAGACCACACGCGTCATGTATGTTAATATAAAAAAAAAACAAATGTGATTTAAAATCTGAAAGAGTTTTGTGGTGGGTAGATTTAATTGTTTTCTCTAGGATGCAGAATTATAGAAAAATAAATGAAAAAATAATCCTGTTTTCATCCTAGAAAATAATTTATGTTATCACATTTTTATTTGACTGAATCCAATCTGTTCAATGCCCCAGCAACATCTGGCAGCCGAAATTAGAGCTCTGTTCAGGGGCAAGCTGAGGTTCGCAGGGCACAGGCTGCTTTTGGTTATGAATAATAATAATAATTATGAGTCCTGAAACTTTTGAGTTTGTTGACATCTCTCAGTTACACAGTTTAGTTTGACCCATAGAGGGCAGTAGCATGAGTAAGGTTGGAAAAAAAGATTAAGAACTAACTGGCAGTTAGAGATGGAGAACAAGTTAAGTAAAATTAAGTTGTCTTTTATTTGTTCACACAAAAATTTGACATGCAAACATTAGATTTACATCAATACCAACTTTCTTTGTAACCACAAGGTCACATCCCATCTCTTTTATGAAGTACATTAACATATTATTAAACAAAATCATTACAATGTCAAAATGAAACTGTATTTTTGTGCAGTTATTTTTCTAAGTTTCATTTGTGATTTCAGACTGGATATTAGCTGAAAATTTGAGCCGCTATTTTCATTCTCTTCCATCTTAAATGCCCCAGATATTAACATTTCTGTAAATCTTTTCTATCTTACTGCTTAGAATTGGGAGTTATTTTTAAGCATGAATTGAGTTTTTCTTTTCTTTTCTTTTTTAAGTCAGTGGACATTAAAACAGTAACATTGATCATTTTGAGAAATGCAGATTTAGCTGTTTAGATTAGGTTTTGTGAGTTTTGCTGTGAATATCTAATAATGTAATTATCTTATCTTATCTTATCTTATCTTAATGTTATCTCCTTTTAAAATCACCAAGACTCTCATAATCTAAGAGACAAACAGAGGTTTTTGCATTCTTAACTGTTAAATGAATAATTATTGGTTTGATGTATGACTGAAAAAATGACTATGAATACTATGTGTTTGTACACCCTGTTCCTGATGTGGTTATTCCCTATCATGTGAATTTTTACTGAAGCTAAAGTTTTAAAAGTACAATAGAAGACTGGATTTAGATGTACTCTCTATCAGACTGTAGGGGCTTATTGTGGACAGTTTGTAAATATTTAGATTACCTCTGATATGTTTAGATACACTTTGTTGAGCTCCATAAATATGATATTTCAAACAAATGCATTTAAATTTCACAGGCTCAACATAACTCCCTTTGAGACATATTTGCTGTGTTGGCGGGGATCATGCTGTGCCATGTGGGGATGTATACTCATTGAAGTCGGTGGTTCGTACTGAATAATCACACAGGGCTGAAAAACAATAGCAGGCATAGTACTTTTTCTGGTCATTTATGCATAATCTGGATGTTTTTAGTCATAAATCTGGGTTGGTATGAGGTAGAATTGCGGGACCGTGTATGCACTATTTTTCAGTCGTCACTATTGTACAATTCATGTTTTGTTTTTTTCGTGGTCTCTTAGGTCTCTTAGTATTTCATTTTGCTCCCAAACAGCTGCCAGTTGAAGCTGAGGGTTTAAACCAGTTATCAGAGATCATACATATGACAGATGCACATATATGAGCGTTTACAATCTAATCCACTTAAGGTAGTAATCGATTTCATGACTTCTAGATCTGACCATGACTTCACATCTGTGTCTGTCGATGACTTCAACTTAATAACCAGTCTGTCATTTTCCTTCATCTGTTCATCTTTCTCTGCCATACCATCTATTCATATACCCATCTAGCAAATTGTTTTTAAAGGGAAATTTACTTTAGTTTTTTTTTTTTTTTTTTCACTTGCCAGTTGGAATAATTAGTCAAGAACAGATGGCACATATTAAAAATAATAATTACATTTGAATGCATGATCAGACACAAGCTGTAGGATGGAAAGAAGTTTAGCAATTTCAGCTATTTTCAATTTTGGAGCTCACCACACTTATTAGGTTATATTGATCGCTATCCGCAAATCTAATTATTATGCATGTTAGTGTAGGATTAAAATATACTGTTTGTCACAGTTTTAATTTAAATGAAAATGATCATATTTGTATCATCATTTGTGCCCATATAAAGAAAAAAATACTCTCTTGCTTATGCTAAATATTTATCCATGAATAGTGATGCTGATTTAGGAAAAATACAACCTGTTTGTTAATTATTCTGATGTAACATTCAGAAATACTGCAGTTTGGTAGAGTATTAAACATGCAAAGATAGTACAGTTTACTTTAAAGTAGGGCAGTCAAAATTTACGCGTTAACATGGATTAATCCATCGTCATGATTAAAAATTTTAAAGCAATTAACTCATCTACAGCATGGAAGGACTCTGAAACATCCCTGCCAACGCATTTTGCAGTTGTCCAAGCAGAGTTAGTGACCTACATGAACAAATGGGCAGTTGATTCGGTAGTGACAGGCAGCAGAACCAACTGATAAAGATGGAAGACACCAACTGATAAAGATGGCACTCTGGATAGAAATATGAGTGCAAAAAAAGCCCCAAGACGGAACAGTCGACCGAAATAAAGTATTATGCACACTCTGAAGGAAGGAGTTTTCTTTTCATCAAAGCACTTTCAACTTAAAATAGCTCACTAACACAAAGCAAACATTAGTTGAGGATTCTGCTAGCGCTTCGGCTAATGCGTTGCACAGCTTACGACAAACATGTTGAGTGCATACATATTCCCTTCCTTCTTGAGTCAAAATGAAACGTGATTAATATAGATTAAAAATTAATGATATTCAATTGTGATTAATTGAAATTAATCCACAGTAACCCTGCGATTAATCTGATTAAAATTTTAATCATTTGGCGGCACTACTTTAAAGATTTTAATTTAAAAATATTAGTCTGCTTACTTTTTCACATGTGCTGAAATCTTACATGCAGTTTTGCAAAAGTTCTGATTAGTCACTGTTCTGAAGATGAATTTATTATTAATTGCCAAAAGGACAAAATACATTAGACTGTTATCTGCAAAATGTACTACAATATTTGAGTTTTTGCTTCAAAAAGAAGCTCTTTGTGCACTGTGGCTTGAAATAAAAGCCTCACTGATCTGGCGCCCATTGACGCACAGGGGAAATCTGACAGAAACTGAATTATGGAGGTCTAATACAGGAGATAAATGGGAGACTTCATTCAGCCAAAAGTTACAGGAACAAGCAGCCCTCCAAGCCTGTTTATCACAACTTACAGTAGATCTCGGAAATTTCACAATCAATCATTCTTCAAGTTGTGCCCTGATCAGAGGGACTTTGGCTCTGTTACAGCGTGAATATAAAAGTACACCATGTGCGGTAATTTTGTGAGAGGTGGGTTCTTGTGGATGATATATAGTACGTGGAATGACTTTCATGCCATAACTCAAGAATAATAAAAAAAAAAAAAACAGTTACAACTCAGTGTCTGAAAGCTTGAAATAATAAAAAGGTCATACAAGATTAAATCTAAGACTTAATGTTTTGATAGACTGAAAAGGACATCTCTGCAAACATTATTAAATACCTGACTTTTCCTTCTTCACATCCACACCACTCTACAATTTCTCTAACATGTTATTGGGTATCTATGATTTTCTTTAAACCATTACTTTAAACTGATACTGCTTTTCGATCATGTATTTAATAACACGCCCAGTAAGAATACAAGACTGTATTCTTATTGTTTCTTTTTTCAAGACAGTCTAGGATTACAGTTCAAACTGAGAACAGAATAGTTTGCTTAGTTTTCTTATCTATTGCGTAGATCCATATAATGTATAATTAATATTTTCTAGTAGTAAAGTACAACAGCATTGTTTTTTTTTTAGACTATCATCTTACACTTCATCCTATCATAGACACTGTTGTGCAAGTTACTTCCAAACAGTAATACATTACAGATTACTTGTTACTGTTATTTAAAAGTAATTTCCAACCTTACAATATTAATCAGAATTGTAATGTGTTATATGACTCCAGTATTACTTTTGAGTTACATACAGACTCTTGTCATAAATGGTGCATTAGAAAGCAGGATTAGGGTTAGTAATGAGCATACATCCATGTTGTGAATGTACTGTCTTCTGCCATCTTCACCCATTGGCTAACCATGAACAGGAAGTAGAACTTTTCTGACACATTTTTGATTCCTTAAAGTCTCATGGACTTGCTGTTTTTTGTTTGTTTGTTTGTTTATAATTTCATTTAAGCAATCTAATTATGCAAAAATGTATTGTAACATAATTGCTATTGAATGTGTACCAAGTAAAATATTACTTAAAATTGATTAGTAATGCCTTACACTACTGTGTTACAGAAAAAAAGTAATCTGTTACTGTAATGCATTATTTTTGTAATGCATCACTCCCAATACTGATCATAGAGAAGTACTGTGAAACAAATATCATCAGTTATTCAGTGCAGGAGAAAATAGTTTTGAACTAACTATATTTAAGTATAAAAGTGCATTACTCACAGACTATTTTGACAGCATGCTACTTTTCCTTCAGCTTCCAGATGTCTAATTCCAATTGCTCTAAAATTATGAATGTCACATCATATGATGCTCTCAGCATTTCACATTAAAATTATGAACCAGCCCATAGTGAGACAATCAACTGGTAAATTTTTATTATCAATTTGTGTTTGTATTTGGCCTCTAGCCTGCTAGCATAGTAGTACATAACATACCAAACCATCCTGATGAGGGACCTGAACCAAGAGTCTATTACAAGCTAGATCTAGGTTGACTAAAAATAATAGTGATACATTTCTAGTGTTTATCCAGTAATATAACTGTAATGTAAATGCAAAGCGCCTCTTACACAGTGGCATACCTGTGGGCTTTTATTTTGAAATGATTATGGACATTTTTATTCCATAGAAAAGTACATCTCAGTACTTTTAACAGAGCAAACATGAGCCAATAAAAATACGCACTAAGCAAAAAAAAAAAAAAAGAAAAGGCCTCCAATACAAGCCTCCTTCAAATAAAGGCCTGGATCCAGATGAATGAAAGAAGACCCCAGATAGTATATTTGGGAAATACAGTGGTCATTATGATTTCAGGCAGCAAAGATTTACAGTCCATGAAGAATTATTCCATGAGGTACTGCTGCAGATGTCCATGCAAGGAGCCTGGTTTTACACACATGCATTATTGAAACAAAAACTCAGTGTTTAAGCTCTCTTGGTGAAAGTATTTTGAGACATCTTTAGATATGGCAGCCTCCCAGTCCGTAGTTAAAGAAACACTGAGCTGTTACCTGTTCATTTACAGTTAGCAACCTGTGGACATAGTATTGAATTGATCAATGAGCAGAGTCCTTTTTGGTTTCTTTTTGCTATTACTGTATCTAGATATTGGTATAATTTTCTTCCAAAATTATACAAAAACGCCATCACACTGCCCAAGCCTAAGTGCTATTCCCATGGCCATAATATGGGGTTATCATGGATGAAGGGGAGGACAGTACAAATACTACTGATTTATTTTTATTTGCACTGCACAGTATTGCATTGTCAGTACAGAATATGATTGTATCTGTGGTAACTCTTTTAGTACTTCAGTTTACTTGGTACAATGGTGTTTTTAAAAAATGTCTATTCTTTCCTATGTCGTATTAAAAAGTCTGTCTTGGAGGACATTAAAATTATGATCTGGAAAACTATGCAATAATGATCTTTGAGGCAGATACGTGTTTAAAACATCATACTAGGCTTCAAAATATTTGTCCACATTATTGTTCTTAATGGAGGTGTTTTCTGTTCTCATTTTGCAGAACTGAGGAGCAGCTCATGTGGAAACCCTGGAGTTCCACCCAAAGGCATCCTGAATGGGACTCAGTTCAACGTCGGTGACAAGATTCGCTATAGATGTGTCACGGGTTACGTCCTGGATGGGCATTCACTTCTCACCTGTGTCACCAATGCGGCCGGCGTGTCGGTGTGGGACTTTCCTGTGCCACTCTGCAGAGGTGAGGATGTTTTATCGTTGAAAATATTTCCCTATCTTTCCTTACCTGGTGTTATGACTGGTGCAGTCAAAATCATTTTTTACTCCCTGCTTTGACGTGTATCTGTGGGGTGTAGAGTACTTGATGAAATCTACTACAGGGTCCCCTCAAGAAATCTAAAATGAGCAGGTGATTGGTTTGTTTTGACCTCTTGCTGTTTGATTTCCCTAATATAGTTAGAGTTAATTGCTGTGTGATGATTGACAGTTGGAAGGATTTGTGACTCAGTTGCTGTTTGCCCTGCAGATGCAGTCATTTATGGAGGAGGTTTTTCCTTAACCTACTGTATAGATTTGATTCCTAACTGATGGGCTGATATTACTGATGTTGCAGAAGTTGATTAAGATGATGAAATGTTAATTATAAACTCCTGGAGGACACATGGAAATGAGTCATACTGTATGTTATAGAAATATGAATGTGAATTTGTTGGAGGTTTTAAAGGGCTCATATTTTTGCTAAACCCACTTTTATTAGTCTTTGGTTCATTTATTTGTGTATTTGAACCCTAATAGTTTAAAAAGTTTGAAGTTGAACCCTCCAGGTGTTGCAAAGCTGCCTTTATATTCATTTTGACAAAAATTGAGTGGATTTCTACAACCTGTTTTAAGTCCTGCTTAAGTTGTTACGTCTATAACTGGTTACATCATGACCTTTGTACATATAAGGTCAACATTTCTCTGAATATGCCGTAATTGTCTGTCAGCAGCAGAGATTGTACTCCATACTGAAAATATGTCCACATTTTGTGCCGATTACCTAAAATTTTCAGTTTTTGGGTGTATTAACGAACACAAGTGGCTGAACGGGACAGAGCAGCACGGTCAACAACCTGGAGGGGGTGGGGCTTGAAGTGGCTCATGTGCATTTAAAGGGCCAACGCTCAAAACAACCTTTCTGGTGTCATCGATCAGAAATCAGGTTGAAGATGGACCTGTGGAGCTGAATTAATGAAGAATACAGATCCAAGCAGAGCATTTACAGTTTATGGAGAGCAAAGGGAAATGTTTCAATATGCATAATTCCATTTTTTAAAAAAAAGCTAAATATCACTCCATTAATGATTTGTTGTCACTGAATTGTTCTGTTCTGAACCAACTTACCGAGGAGCTTCCAGTTCAGGTCATGGATTCTTTATTCCATGACCTGATTCTTTATGGATTCTTTATATATATATATATATATTATATACTATATACTAGTATTATATATAATAATACTAATATATATATATATATATTAGTATTATTTTTTCTCCTCTGAGCTACATTTTATCATGAGTACCATACTTTTTGGACTATAAGCCGCTACTTTTTTCTTGCTTTGAGCCCTGGGGCTTATACAACGATGCAGCTCGGTATAGATTTTTACGGCTAGCAGCCATCGGGGGGCGCTCTTAGCATGAAGCGCAAAAGTGAGACAGGCAGAAGAGGTGATGGGCTGAGGAAGATGCTAGTATTAAGATTAACTCATTCACACACCCTCATCATGGAAAACAAACAACGAAATGCATATACACAGAAGAAGAGGGCTTCAGTGGTTTCAGTGGGAGGAGGAAGATGGATGCAGTGATCAATGACTTTTAAGGTTTTCTTAACCAGCCGTTTTACTGCCGTGTTACAGGCACTGTTTGGAAAAAAGCAGTGATGGTATGTAAATAAATATTGCAATAATCTTTCTGTTTACCATCTTTCTGTGTAAATATCTCATGTCACAACATGGACACCTGTGGCTTCTAGCCCAGAAAATACGGTATGCATATTTAATACTTGGCAGTTGTCTATTGGGTTGAAATTTGGTGCGAACATACGAGAAACCCCAAGGATCATTGGCTTTGAATGACCGAATTCACCTGCTGTCAAATCACACTATTATGGACCTTCTACATTGACGACCTGTTTGCTTTTCTACCTAAAATGTGATCACACTCACATCTTCTGATACCCTCCTAGGCAATGAGAATAGCTGTTTTTGAGCATTATGTGTCTTTATTTGATAGCTGACATTAGAGAGAAAAGGAGAAACAAAGGCAGAGTTATGGGGAATGACATGCAGCAAAGGTCACACAGACCAAGAGTCAAAGCACAGATGTTTCAGTCCAGGGTTGGCGCCCTCAACCACTGAACTATTTCACATAATTAACGATCGTCTCACATAGCACAGCAACCGGCTCCCTAATACTGAAATATTTTCAAAGCTTGGAACCAAAAAAGTAGCAATGAACACAGACAATATAAGAGAACAGAGAGAGGTAAGACTATCTATATTTCAAAAGCATTGCTTGGGGTTATAGATTAATTGGAACATTTAAAGATTATTTTTTGACATTCTTTCTAACATTTCTAGGCATAAAGATGCTTTAAATAGTATTTTTGTCTCAGGAAGTGCTTCTGCTCAAGAATCCAGGGCACAGATGATAAAGACCATGCTGTAATGATTATTTATTTTCTGTCAGCTGAATTATGGAATCACAAAGTGCCTTTAATGTTGTGCTGTTCATAGCTTGCTGCTTTGGATGACACCTGTCGTTCCACTGACACGAATTTCTATAAATGTTAAAAGCCATTATGTTCTTAAGAATATGGTCTTGCTCAGTTTAACCATACTCTATAACAACTACAATAGCTCATTTATCAGTGTTGCTGCACAGTCTGAAATGCTGCAGTGTCTGTACACAGAACGGAGAGTAATGGTTTGCAATAACTGCTCCAAAATAAGGGATTTGCCTTCTAATATAAAATGAGGGGAGCTCAAAGAAATGCTCACTGACCGTGGGTTTATTGGGAAGTGGCCTGAAAACTATTTTGATCTATAATCACAGGGAGCAGATTACCATAGGCATGTTAGACTTCAGTCAGGGTTAAAAGCTTATCTAAATCTCTGTTTGTGCATTTTCAAATTTGTGTCTCTTGGTTTGGATTTGTACGAGGTAAAAGGCTTGAAAATATGAGAGATTTGGGTTTTTATTACAAAAACGTCATACATCTCATGCACAGGCAACACAGTTGTGTAAGTGTTAACTGTGCCAACCTCTGTCTTCCTTAGCTCATCCCAGTAAGAGTATCTGCCATTTTTATTTCAAGCCAAAAACAATCTTGACAGTTATTTCTGATGATTTTAGAGACAGCCAAGGACAAATAAACATTGGCCCAAAGCTCTCTAGGAGAGAGGATTCAAAGCCATTCTTATACAGATCATTGCCTTCCAATATAACAAAATGTCTGTCCTTGTGTTGCATACTGCCTTATGGTGAAATGACCTGCTGACTTCATACACCAATCTTTAAATGATTGACTGAGAAATAAAGGTCTTGCACCATGGAGGAGAAGAGTGCATTGATCCCATATGTTGTTTTTTTATGTTAAAAAGCAGCATATACCTACATGTCTCAATTAAATAAAGTATTTTTGCTGGTGAACTGCTCTAAGATGTGCGAAGTCATCTAAACAGAAGTAGGGATAAACTGAAAGAAGTCAAAGATTTCCGTCTCCCATCTTAATATACAATCCTAAGCAATCCCAAACCCAGCAGAGCAAATTTGCTCAGGCCAACTCATTCTTAAGTGCACAGCACAGCAAAAACGAAATGGTTCAGCATATGTTTGAGAAATGACAAGCTTGGAGGAAACAAAAAGCTGCAGATGGAGGGTTCCTTTCCATTTAAGGATGGTGTTAGCCTCTATTGCCAGGGGCCAGGAACATCACTGTTACTCGGGCCCGGGCACGGCTTGAGCCACTCTCTCTCTCTTGTCTAAATCCGGCCCAGCTCCTGTATGTGGGCAGATGGTTCTTTGATCTTATTTCCTCAGAGATCCTGCCCTTTCTGCTCATCACCAATTGTTTCACACTAAACACACAACACAAAATCTCTCTCTAGTCCTCTGTTCAACCCCCCACCATCTCCCAACACCTTACTCTTTCAACCAGTTACCTTCCTTTGTTGCACTCTCTCTCTTTCATCTTTGTCCCAGTTCCCTTCCCATCACTCTCCATCTCCCAGAGTTGACTGAGTGTACTGAGGCTGAGTGTTTCAGTTGAAGAACTGAGGGACAGAGTAACAGGAAAAAAACCCCCAACAAAATCATGTCAATAATAAAGTGCTGTTTATCCCAAATTTTGTACATCATTGAACCAAATTTAACTTTCATTCAATTAAAAAATGGTCTCTGCAGTTTGAGGTTTAACATGAAAGACGATATAGAAAAACTACGATATTTTTGCAATATTTCATTTCCTTTGTTAATGTCCTTATAGAGAGAAATCATGCCAACTATATTTCACAGAAATTGCCTGCATATGGACTCGTGTTATAATTGTAATAACACTGTTTTTTTTAAATACAATGTAATAAACTATTATTAATGGACATAATTTCAAAATGGTAAAAATGTTACTCCCAAACTTCATTTTACAATAACATCCTCTAACTAAATTCAGAATATCAGCTAGTTTTGAAGATGGCATTAGTCTTCATGGTGAGGTTTAACAACAGGCACCAGGGATGTAAAGTCTGCAAAGATGTGATAAAATAAAAAAAGACTCAGTATTTATTGAAGACCCTGTTTCACTCAATAATGACTACTTTTAAGTGTTGGTTCAGTGTTATCTTTGAGTTTCACTTTGTAGAATGACGTCATAGTCGGCCACTTTTATAGTCCAAATGTGTTATTGCAGTTGGAGAACATTTAGGTTTAACATTTTTTTAATGAGACCATGGAGGTTTTTGTGGAAAAAAAAATCTTAAACTATAATTATTATTAGTATTTCAATTAGTATTCTAACATGACATATACCATAACTCATTAATAATTAAGCTCACCCATGCTCTTTTCCTAACCCTAACTAAACTGCTTTTCTTACCTAAATCTTAACACCTATAGTGGTTTGAATGTGATATGTTGGTTTAATTATATAACGGTGTAATTTGGGTAAGACAAGGTTGCTCAATACTGTTAAGTTTCAGTGTTTTTATTATCAGACAGACTATGATTCCTATTCTTTGCTTCCATTGCAATTCTATGAGAAAAACACAGTAACTGTAGTTATTGTGATGCTATGATGATAAGTGTTGAAGAGACTGGAGGTGAAAAGGTTGTCATGAAAAAACAAAAAACAGAGTCAACTCCATGCATGAACAGCTGAACAGAAATAATGGCTATTCTAATCATGAGTCCCCCCCTCCTCCCACGAGCCCATTTCGATTCCTTCCATTTAAATTGTCTCTGGACATTCATTAAACCAGGCAGTGAGACAGCAAACGGGGACACTGTGGTAACATGAGAATATACTCTATTGATACACTGTCATTCCCGCTGCCAGCCACTGCCCAACAGAACAGGGAAATTAGGACACAGAAAAGCCTTGATCCTTTAAAATACTGTCTTATAATCTGGTCGGACCAAATGAACAGGTCTTCTTCTGCCGCCTATTAACATTTCTATTGTGCAAATTTAGAATTATATGACGATTTGGCAACATTTTTCAGCTCAAGAGCTTCCAGAAATCCTTATGTAAAATTCATAACGGTAATAATGCACCAATTTGAGTCATTTGGATTAAGGATTGGGGCTCCCACGCAAGCGTACATATTCAATATTGTTTGATTTAAAGAATATAATAAGATGAGGATTGTTTTTTACTAAAACTAAAACAAGAACATCTTAATACTTTAATGTGTTCCTGTGAGTGATGCTGTGGTTCAGAGTCATTCACAGAATCATCGTCCTCTTGACTCATGATTCATTTACAGCCTGGAATCACTTCAAAATGGTCACTGTAATAAAATGACCATCAGAATTATATATGATGCATTATGAGTTTCCTCTCCTTCCTGCACCATTACCGATCTTACTATTTCTCAACCTTATCAATGTTTAACATGACTTGCAGCTTAGCCAATGAGGGACTTACTGTAGACACAGTGACTGCCTATGCATTAACACAGGGATTATTACAAAGGAAAAACCTGAGGTAGTGTAGAAAATTATACACGAGTTCCTTGCCTTTTCTCCTTGGGGGTGAATATTTCTTAGTAGAAAGACAAGTGTTTTATATCTGATCAAAGTCAAGGAGAGAGAGGCTTAATCCTTCCTCAAGTAGCATTAGATTGCTGATGCTGGGGATGTAAATGAGCTCAGCTAAAGCAGTCATAATCCTCACCACCATCTTTTTTTTCGTTCTTAACACCGCCACCATTTTTAATGGAGACAGATCCCTCTTCATCTTTAAATCCAGAGCATGCTCTAATGATTTGCTAAGGAACACATTGCCCAGCATTCATTGCTTCTTTTATGCCATTAAACCTTGTTGGCAAACTGTACCTCAAATGCTGCCATGCATCCCAGGAAATACAGTAGGATAATAGTTGGCTTCGTATGAATTTTGGGATCCGTAACACACTATTGAGCGGAGGCACTTTCAAAAATATTTTAATCTGCAAAGCTTCAGACAGTAGTTT
The DNA here is from genome assembly GCA_030068375.1 of Ostorhinchus rueppellii. Lineage (NCBI taxonomy): Eukaryota > Metazoa > Chordata > Actinopteri > Kurtiformes > Apogonidae > Ostorhinchus > Ostorhinchus rueppellii. Next base: position 19,127,888 of record JAQQZY010000009.1, on the reverse strand, counting down.
GATGTTTCCATGTACAGGTACTTCTGACAGAAACTACTATGAAATCTGCATTGCATCTTTTTTTTTTTTTTTTACAGAAATGAAAAACTGAATGAATCTACCTAATTCTGTGTATTATAATTGGCTAAAACTAAAGACAGAATATTAAGATACAAGTAAGACTGCTGAGATTAAATGTGGCTATAGAGATCTCTCAAGCCTTAAAGGATGCTCTGTGTACATATTAATCCATACTATGTGAAACAAAGACTGACATTATTTAGTTTAGGGCTATCAAAATTAACTCCTTATCACAGATTAACCCGTCATCATAATTAATGTGATTAAAAATTTTAATACAATTAACCCATCTGTAGTGCAGAATGACTCTGGACGTCTTTGACAATGTATTTGGGGCAGTTTGTCCAAATAGAATTAAGTTGTTTTGTTGAAACTGTTGAAGGTGTTTAAGAAACATGTCAAGTGCATATGTATCTATGAGTCTATTCACTCATACAAAATGAAACTTGATTAATATAGATTAAAAATTAATGATATTTAATTGTGATTAATTGAAATTATTCCACAGCAACTCTTTGATGAATCTGATTCAAAATGTTAATTGTTTGACAACACTTATTTATTTATCTGACACTCTCTTTAAATAGTCCATGCATAGTGTTATTGAGACATCAATATTTTTTTCTTTACATTATCAGATAACTGACATTACCACTTATGTGTAACAGCCACTACAGTTACATTTTAGAGTACGTTTTCCTAAATGAATCGGATGCTATCTGTATGGCGAGAGGCTTTGGGACACTACACTAGAAAATGTATTCATCATTACAGTTGTGTTTAAGCAAACAGTCAAATGTATATGTATCGCAGTCTAAATAACCCAGTTGAATACATTACTGACATGGGAGTAAATGATTCCAGTCTTACAATAATTCATGCATGAATGAGTTAAGTTGCCATAATTATTTTTACTATTACAAGACGAAGCTAAAACATTGAGACATGCTTTCCTTTGTACCTTTTGTTCCTGTCAGTCATGCACATGGCTATTTGCTTCCTCTGAGTAAGTTGAATGAGCAGGAAACATGTCTGTTTTCACAGCAACCACTTCAGAGAAAAAGATGAAGAGGCTTTTTTTTTAGCTTTATATTCTGGTCTACAAAGATCTGAGGAAGAAAAATGCCTTTTATTTTTGTTTACAGTGTGTAGAAGAGTCTCTTCATTTAGTTTTTTTTCTGATGGAATCATCTGCCACAGAGGTTGCATTGTGTCCTTTGTGCCTTCTAGTCAAACCTCAGAACATAAACAGTGCGTGTTTGACGGCCTGTGGTTTCTGCTTGAAGCCCATATGAGCCTCAAGGCTTAACTTAATTTACTCTTATCTGAGTGTTATTGCTACTGTGTTGATATTTGATTTATTAATATATAAAATTTCATATGAAGCTGCCAGTCGCTAGCAGAAACCCTGCAGGTTCTTTGACAGGTTTGCTAGATACTTTGCATTTACATTTTCCAATATAAAATAAATGGACTTGAATGCATCTGCAGATCAGTTAAGGTGCTGATTTGATGCCGATTAGGTCTCCTTTGACTCAAAGCTTTTTAGCTACATTTTGTCTGCAAACATGTTTTTTTAGCTTGTTTAATATGCTTTTTAGGTTTTTATGAATTTTCAGTATTCATCATCAACTTTTCAAAAGTGTGATGCTTTAGATTGTAATCAATACACTCTCTGCCTTTGCCTCCAGACCTTGAACAGTTGTGAAGTGAATGACATTAAGCAATGTCCCCATAGTAATCAGTAAAGTTCAGTCTCACACATGATGAGGATACTAATGCAGATCTCAATTTCTTTAGTGAGGTTCACAATGTCTTATTTTATATAGAAGTATTAGTGATCTGTGAACATTTTTGTAAAACTGAGACTTAATGTGGCCAATGTGGATCATATTTAGAGCAATTTAGCTTCAGTTTCCATCCTAAAATACCATTAATAAGTTCCGTCAAAGATCATAGTATTTTCATTCACAATAGTTTTTCTATATATATCTGAACATTGAGTTTTCTGTTCCTTTTATGACACTATTGCAATATAAGTCATTTATTAGTATGGAACACTGAAACATTACAATAAAAGCACAGCTTCCTTGCTGTAGTATCTGAAGTAGTATTTCTATAGTTTTGAATATTTCTGGTTTTATGCATATTGGGTTGGATCCACTAAGATCCCAATTCGTGTGTACTAATTTGGGTGCGCAATCTAGAATTTTGTGTGTGGGGTTGAACCACGGTTTGTGGAGGATTTACTAAGATTACCTGCAGAAATGGCAACAGGTGTAAAGTCTCGGAGACCGCCCTATTTAAATGAGGATTTTGCGTGCGCTACTGGTTGTTGTCATGGATATCCATATTCATTGCAGCAAACTTACTAACTGGATGCAGATGCGCAATTTTCCACTTTTGAAAGACACAGCCCTTCGTGCACACTATTAGTAAATCAGTTTGTACTTTTTTTTGTGTGTGCAATGAGTTTGTACACATTTTTATACACACAAACCTTTAGTAGATCTGGCTCATTGTGTACAAAAACTAGGATAATTAAAAAATCAAGGAAGCATAAACTACTGAAATTATCTACTTGAATCTTGAAAGCTCAAATAAAAACCCAAGGTAAAGAAAGCTGAAGAATCCTGCTGAACATTTTTTATATTAAAGATACTGTGAAACCAGAGCAAGAATAAAGAATAAATTGTTGATATGTGATATTATTGAACCAGGGTCTTGGCTCTGAATAGCATTGGAACTTAGTGAAGGTCATATTTTGACCCTCAAACATTATATAGTTCTATATTTTGTATTTGACTGTATTGCAAATTGCTACATTTGATGATCTTCATCAAATGTCAGAATAGTGTGTTTAATGCTCTGACAGATTTTGATTTTGTATGAAAATCAAAATGTACTTTTCATACACCATGATGCTTGGAATACTGTGTATTATAGCTCTGTGAATGTGTTATGAGCTCGAGGGCATGTGTTTATGGGTGTTGGGTAGATGGTATTAGCACCTGTTTAGAGAAGAGATGGTAGAGATGGAAGAGTCACTCATGAAAGAGGATGTATTTATGCCTCTTTTTCAGTGTTGTACCTTTGTACCTTTTCCTTTTCATTTCTTTCTTTCATGTTTACAGCATCCTGAATTAGACGCTCGTGGCTAAGGCCTTTTGTACTGTGTACTTTTCATGCCCTGTACATTTTCATGTTGTTGTGTATTTTTTCCTCCTTCCTTACATTTGCCCCCCCCCTTCTTACATAATGATTCTCCACCACCTCTTTCTTTCTCCAGTTCCCTTGATGACCAGAGGACACTTTTCATTGCCCCTCTGTCTGTCATCAAGGTTAAAAAGTGATATGACTCCTTTGGTCAGGCTCTGCAGCACTTTGGAGTTAAGTTTAATTTTAGCCTATGGCTGATAACTCTACAAGTCTGCTGGGCCCTCTCTGAATTGTCAGCTTCATCATTTGGAGAGGAGAGTGTACCTTTGATAGTCAGGATACATTTTGTCTGGTGCATAATAAAATGATTCACAGCAGAGACAAATCAAGACTCCACACAATTCTGTTGTGACAAGGCTGCAGGCATTCAACAAATGGTGTCCCGCCCTTGGTGTAGTCTACAAATGAGTCTGCCCTTGATATGAATCATATATATGTGGACATCATTGATGTCTGACACAGTATCAATTTGCCATCTCTGCCCTTTCCATAAGGTCTTTGATCAATTGCTATGCTTTTCCTAATGTGTCAAAAGACATGGATCAAGTTAACTAGCAGCCCCTGATCTCCCTTCTTCTCCCCTTTTTTCTTTATCATCTTTTGAATTTCTTACACCCACTTCCTTGTTCCTTGACCAATCGTGTAATGCAGCATATAGGAATGTTTCAAGGCTGGCAGTTCTGACAGCCGTGAGTTGAGCACTGAGCCATCAAAGGTTTCAGCTGGCACAGCTGAGTGTCACATATTAGTCTTAAATGATGTGAAAACTGTGAAAGCCCTGCCATCATTAGAATTCTTGAGGGAGAAAAAAGGCATACAGGGATCGAGGGGAGGCTGGTGAGTAATAGTAGAAAGATCTAAGAGGAAGTGAAAGGGGAAAGAGGTGGAGAGATGTAAGAAAGGGTGGGGGAGAAACAGGAATGTGACGTGGAGTGAAAAGGAGCAAGCCACTGTCACGGTAGAGTGCATTAACATGCAACTGATGAGCCAAGTTCCTCACACTGGAAAAATATACAATTTCACAGTGTTATAAGCCCTGTTTATCACCACTTATTTATTTCCATGGGGGGTTCAAAGGACACACAAATAAATGAGAGAGGAAAAAAGCAAAAAAGAAAGACTTAAGGCTTTATCTGAGGAAATTGTGATAATCCAAATACAATTAATTGGTAAATCTTTCTGTCCATTGTCACTTGGTGGAATGATTCATCGAATGAATCGTCTCATAATTGCAGTAAATTTACTTACAGATTTTGGGCCTCATTCGAGGATGTGGAGAAGTGAAAAACAAAATGAAACACATCAGAGGGAGGAAAAATACTTATCACTTAAAGGCAAAACAGTTACTTTGATACTGTTTTGTCAGTTCTTGAATACACATACCAAAATCTAATCACTTCTCGGTATTCATGCTGGAAATATAGCTACCACGTTCCATAAAGATTGATGCGTCTGTGGCTGACTTCATGCAGGTCACGCACAGACATAAACAAACATAAGTGAAACATTGTGGTCCTTCAGAGGCATTCACTTTGTTTTTCATTTTTACCTTTATATTTTGCATATATTTGTTAAATCTGGCTCAGGAAGAGGACTCAACTGCAGAGTTAGACTCTGAGAGAAAGGTTCAGGAACTATGTACAGTTTATTTATATACAATGAACAACAATCAATGATGTAATAATGCCTGGGTTTGTGGGAAGAGTCAAAGCTGAGGTCAGTAAACACGTCCGAGGTCAGTAATCTGGGAGAGCAGAGAATCAGCAACGGTATCCAAGGGTTAAAGCAGGCTCTGGTCAGAGGACAAAAAGAGTTCAAAAACCGGCAGACAAAAAGGGCGAACAATACCAGAGGGAATAGGCAATCGCAAATACTGTTGAGCATGCGTGGGTCAGGATCCGAGGTCCGTCCAGAAGAGCGAAGGCACAGGTTGGGTTCAGGCTGATTAGAAGGTCCAATAAACAGGCGGTTGGTCAGTAGGGATTTAGGCATAAGAAAAACTCGGTGGTCAGTAAGGAGAAACGGGTCATACACGGGAAAAGCAGACAGGGAAAAATGCTCGCAGTGGACTGACAGACAAACAGGGTTTAAATACACAAAAGGGAGGGAGAGACAATTACCAGCAGCTGGTTAACAAGACAAACCAGGGATTGATTGCAAGGCGGGAAAACAAGAGGGAGAGGACGTAAAGACAGAGGACATGACACAGGAGGGAACCTAACAAAATAAAACAGAAAGAGACAACACAACACATAAAAACAGACTCAACCTCTGTTTCCAGACATGACAATATTTCTTCCATTCTGTGATGCAGATTTTGGCTTTTGTATATTTTCAGCATAATTTTGTGTTATACTTTATTTATACAGTCTTTTTTCTCGCACTTTATGAATCTGCCACTAAACAGAACAGAGCTGCTAAACTGATTTTCATTGTTCCTGAAACAGTTACATTACAGATCTATTCTATTCTATTCTATTCTATTCTATTCTATTCTATTCTATTCTATTCTATTCTATTCTATTCTGCTCTATTT
>JAQQZY010000009.1:19070604-19101068 GCA_030068375.1 Ostorhinchus rueppellii | reverse complement strand
TGTGGTGTGTTTGTGTTTGTGTGTGTGTGTGTGTTTTTTTGAGAGAGAGAGAGATAGAGAGAGAGAGAGAGAGAGAGAAAGAGAGAGAGAGAGATTTTTCTTTCTTATTTTTTTTTTCTTTCGTCATTCCATAAATATTGATGTAATTTGAACAGATTGGTTCTGTGCGTTGCCTTTGGTTTTGCCTATGCCGTCTCTTCACCACAACTACAGCCAGTTTTGCGTGAAGTTGTGCCAGTTAATACATGCCTTTCAAACACACTACATATAGATACAAAATCAGCCATAGAAATCAGTTTCAGGTTTGGTAAATCACATTGCGTGTGCTAAATACATATTTGCATTTACTCCTCCCAATAATTTTGTGCATTTTGGCAGAAACCCCCATATTGCATATTCATCAAGGCAAACGCGCTAAATGGGTTGCGTGAGCTATTTTGTCCATCTGAGAGATGCAATCCTTGGTGCGTCCTGTTAGTAAATCCGCTTCAACGTGTTTTTTCGTGTGCAATCAAGTTTGCACACATTTTTACATGCACAAACCTTTAGTAAATCAGGCTCCAAGACTTTGGGTTCAAATTCCTTTTTAAATCTGTTAATTTCCCAGTCAGGCAGAATTACTAGTATAGCAGGAGTACAGTTACAACAACACATCATCAGTAGGGTAAAACTAACCTATCTCATGACAGTCTAATCCCAGCTGTCAGGGTACATCAATATAACATGAAGGTAGATGTAGGTTTTGTGCTGTACTTTAATTTACTATGGCTTATGCAGAATCATAGTGCAAACCATAGCTGACAAAAATAATAATCCAAGATCAACAGAGACTTTGCATTACTCTTAATCCAGAACTACTGTATCAGCATTTCTGTACCGGACACATGAAAACAAAACATATTTTTTATGAAGTTTTCCTTGGGTCATCAAACACAAATATATGTAAATTTTATGGATAAAATATATTGTTTGTGTTCACTCATTAGTTATAGCATAGCAAGTGGAAAGTATTTTTCCTGTTCACCCAGTGAAACCTTTCCTCTATAGTGTATAGTATATTTCAAGGCATCATTTTCCTGCATACTTTGTGTATTCATATACATTAATAAATAATAATGCATGGGTTTATTTCCAAAGGTTTACAAAGGGGTAAAAAGGTTTCATAGAATATGCATGTACTGTGACATGAGATAATCATTATTGTCTCTTATTAATAATAAACCTACAATAGATTGAATTGTAGTTTTTACTTGACTCCCAGGTTGGCAGTTGAGCAATTCCCTCAATTCATCTGCAGTAACAGAAGTGGAGAAAAATAATGACTAAATGAGACCGGCTTTTTCCCATGGTGAAGAGGTCAAAGCTGTTTTCCTAATAGTCTATGGCTGTAATATATCAAACCTGGCTCTGTGTTAGTATTCTGCCCAGTGCAATGTCGGTACAACAATAACTAACTAACACTTATTGCAGAAGCTGCTCTGGCTGTAGCTTTGTCCTGCTGTGCACTCTGGTAGACAAACGGCATAGCATTGAACTGTAGTACATTGGTGTTATTATGGTAATCGTCCTTTTTGCATGTGCTATAATGAGACAGTTACATATTGTCTGGCAATAACGGGGGATGCTGAACATCAGGAAGTTGCCATTATACACTATCATATGTTTTTCCATCAACAGATGTGATATTCATGTCATTGCAGCAGCTTTTTATTTCACAAATTGATCTAGATAGTGCAGGGAGTATTGGCTGAAATAATGTGGCTTTGTTTTTAAATTTATATGCAGTAAGTGTTTACTTGTATGGACTTATGTGTAACCAGCTGTTACCAGTTACATCTGCAAATGCATTACATGTTTAGAATTAGATCCTCAAACAGAAAAGATAGAAACAAAGAGGATGGCTAAACAAGGACAGACAATTAATAATTTTGGACTCGCCATGATTGCTTCTTGTATTTGATTTGTGTGCTAAAGTAATGTGAAGAGATGCTGCCGTCAGTTCTTATTATTACTCTGAAGGAAGCTCATGGTGGCCCTTGTTTGTGGGGTTGTACAGAATGGATGTAAACTACTTGTCAAAGCTTTATTCTATAAATAGGATGTGAGTTTTAGTTTTGTGTTTGGATTTCTTTTTTGTCAATGTCATTTCTGATTTGGGTTTTAAGAGTAGTTTGGCATAAATCACAGGAGTACTAGAATAGAGTCTGCATGTCTATGACTGTATTTAAATAGTATGAGAGAAGGTAGTCTTAGGTTTTTACAGTATTGTTTGATCAAACATGTTCCTGTCTGCTTGGAGGAATTCATAAGGCCTTCCGTGGGCTTTTTTATTTTAATACACACACTCTCACTGAATTTCCATCATCTTATTTTTCTTCAGAAAATATGGAAGGGAGTACCTGTGTTATGAATTTCTTGCAAAAAAGACGGAGGTTTATATAATAATAATAAAACATCACTTATTTGAAATATATACTCATGTAAATGAATGCCAACTATTAGGATCACATCCTGGGAAGCAAGGGCAGTTTGTAGGGTAGGAGATTGGAACACATTAGGCTGCAGTGGGTGGCATTATTACCTTTTAGCATATTGTAATTCAAGTGTTCTGACATGAAACAGGAATATCTACAAATGTCTGCAGACTATTTTCAACATCAGCTAATCAGTGTTTTCAGATAGGTAGGAGGTTAACTACTAGATTGACAGCTGTAATTATTACCAGTTGTTGTCAATGTTTTGTTAGATGTGATTGTTAAATGTTTTGCTCTAGTCCACAGTTCATCACAGGAGCTTTTCCACAGTGGTTTGAAACAGCGACACCTCATCTATATTATATTTAGTCTTTTGATTTGGTTTGAGAGGAGGGAGCTGCAGAGGGAAAGTCATCTTCTTAAAGCTCCTGCAGCTTGAAGACAGTTAAATATAGATAGAATGACCTCTGTCTTTTTAAGGTGGCTCTATAAAAACAATTGTGATCAACATGTTAATGGGTTTTTTGGTAGATTGCTGCTTATTTGCATTTAACCCTGTAAAGCCTGGACCATTAAATCATTGACAGAAAATTCCAGTTCCACTTCAGCCCTTATTGGTCCTTCTGAACAACCCCCCAACATTTTTTTCAAATATCAATTTCCATGTAGGAGTTTCAATTTTGTATCATATTTGATATATTGAGTCTCAATGCTTAAATATTATCATTTTTGAACAAACATAAACATAATATAACCCAAACATGTCTAACAAATTGGTAATTCCTTTTCAAAATTGGCAAACTTCTACCTCCATCCTCATTAATCTGGTGAACAAATCCCTCCCCCCTGGTGGATTGTCTGTGTATTGCATGTGTCTAATTGTATCCATCAGGTTTTTCAAGAAAAAAAATCCCCGTGATCATGTAGAGGGCTTCAAAACTCATGTATCCAATATGATACATTTGGTGTTTGAGGGTTAAGAAAGTATTGTAACAATGTGTTATATTTCGTTTCAGGTGATCCAGATTAACTTTGAGGAGTTTGACTTAGAGATTGGGTACGATTCCCTAACAATCGGAGATGGAGGGGAAGTAGGTGACTCTAAAACAATTATCCAAGTGTAAGTATATTGTATAACACTTCATTCATTATATCTATTTTCTGCCACACTGCTGCTGATTTTGTGAAATTAATGGAATATATAATGCTGTAGTCCTGGTAATATATGATTCTACATAATGGTTTTAATATCATTTATGAAACTGTAAGATATATCACATTTCATTAGATACATTTCATACAACCTTTGAAAACACTGATATTGATTCCGACATGAGATTACGTACTTATGTTTTGTTTGTCTTATCTTTAGGCTGACTGGGAGTTTTGTCCCAGACCTGATTGTTAGTATGTCCCATCAGATGTGGCTTCATCTCCAGTCTGATGAGAGTGTGGGCTCGATCGGCTTCAAGATCAACTATAAAGGTACACAGACTTAAGTAATGATACCATCTCGCTCCGACTCTATTCATGTCTAGGACTGGCTCCATCAGTGAAGCAGGAAGCCCATTTTCCCGTCCTTCTATCTACCAGTCTGGCTGTCTCTCACTCTTTCCCTGACTCCTCAAAAAAAAAAAAAAAAAAAAAACTTAACCAGACTCTCAGGCTCTTCACCTGGACCTTTATAGATAATGTATAAAAATACCTCAGAACTTGGCTTGACTTAATCCTCTACTTTACCCCATTTCAGCTCTGTCCCTCTTCCACCTCTGCTTCCCCCTTTCCTCCCTCCACCTATAGAAATTGACAAAGAGAGCTGTGGTGACCCTGGTACACCTCTCTATGGCTACCAAGAGGGTAGTGGCTTTTTAAACGGCGATGTTCTGCGTTTCGAATGCCAGTTTGGATTCGAGCTCATTGGGGAGAGGATGATAACCTGCCAGAACAACAATCAGTGGTCCGCTAATATCCCCATCTGCATATGTGAGTCCATTGCTATTTTTTTTCCCTCTGACAGCAAATGAAGCAATTACTTATGTACTTGGAAAGTTCACAATGACACAAAGCTATGGGAGGATTAATTACGGTGTTGTTAAATGACCATGCAGTGAATCATGTGTAAATAGCAATATACATAATGTTTTGTAAAAAGAGAAATTGATGGCATGTCCTTGGCTCATATTGGATTTGATTCAAATGAAAAGAAAGCGGAGGACACACTCACTGCCTTCAAATGCAGTGAGTGTGTCCTCTCATATTCCACTTTTATTACATATAAGACAGTCTATGTGGATATTAGGTCTTTTTATGTCGGTATAATTTTTTGAACATGTAAGAAGTAAAATGGCTCCTTCTGCATATTTAATAATTATGATAAACAACATGTTGAGGCATTCTTAAATGGATTTTGACAATGTGTTTGTTCAGAGTGGAATAGTTGTGTTCATTAGACATGTAACCATAATATTGTCCTTTTCTGAATAAGTCTGAAACAAGTTAAGCTACACCTGTGTTATGGAAATGAGAAAAGATAACTTTCTGCAGGACCAAAATATCCCTATATATTTTTCCCCACTATAATTAACCAATATCAATAATAAACAGGGAAAAAACAATGCTAATAATGAGAATAAATGCAGGATTGTTGAAACTGTAATATGAAACCAAGACTATTGGACATGTAACCCAGGTTACTAGGCCTTAAACAGGAAAACAGTGACATTTGAAAAATAAATTGTGATTAGATTAATAGTTACATTATAGGAGATAAATAAGCAAATAAAAAAAGTGTTGAAAGAAAACTGCATTAAAAAATAAATAAATTCCTGAAGAAATACAAAAAAAAGGGACACAGACACTTCTCCAATAGATATCCCATAATGTAATGCAGCTGTGACAGTGTTAGAGTGACAAAAGGTGAACAGAGCCCAGTTTGTAGTTCAACACCATAACAAGTCGATCGAATAGTATTATAGATGCACAGTCCGCTTTATATTAGAGCTTTATGTACATTTATATATTTTTCTTTTTCTGTTGTATTGATCATTTCTTTCCTGCTACTTTTTTATTATACTTGAACGGAGCGATTGTAACACCCAAGAATTTCCCCCTGTGATTAATAAAGTATAATTAAGTATTCTCACACACATGAGATTGTTTGGTTACCATGGTTACATGCCCCCACCTGGCTAGAAACATTTCAGGAAATGAGATGTATGCACACCCTGAGCAATGTGCCCGGAAGCCTACAGTACATTCTACTGTGTATTTAAACAAATGTGTGTTGAACATTAATATGGATATTGTGTATGTAGCATGCAGTATGGGATTTCACAAAGCCCCCTTATCTTCTTATTCTTCATTTTGCGTGAATGCATCCATTGGGACAGTGTTCTTTGTTGTATTGTACTTGCATTCTTATGTTTTTCTAGTTCCGCAGCATGCATTGAAACATGTCTTCTAATTGCCATCCAGTTCCCCTATACTTTACCAGTATGGTTCTATATGGGTCTGATCCATCCATGGAAAATGATCAGTAAGAGTTGGAGTAAAATAACTCCCATATTTTTGTATTATTACTAATCTGATTTGTTCATCCCTTGTCACACAGTCCCCTGCTTTTCCAACTTCACGGCGCCCATGGGGACGGTGTTATCCCCCGACTACCCAGAGGGCTATGGGAACAACCTCAACTGTGTATGGCTGATCATTTCAGAGGCCGGCTCCAGAATCCACCTGGCCTTTAATGACTTTGACCTGGAGCCTCCCTATGATTTCCTCACGATCAAAGATGGGGACCAGACAGGAGCCACAATTCTGGGGCGCTTCTCAGGAGCCGAAGTTCCCTCCCACCTGACATCCAACAGCAACATACTGCAGCTGGAGTTTCAGGCCGATCATTCTATGTCCGGACGAGGTTTCAACATCACCTACAGCAGTAAGTGACTGACAATTTAATCTGAAATCTATCATACAGGAGTGATATGTGCTCTGGAAGACAATACAAGTAGAAGATGTTGACAGTATTCTTGGAGCTGGAATCCCACCGTCACTCATACACTGACTAAAACACCAAGTACAAAAAGACAAGAAATCCCTGGTCTGTAGCTGCAAATATTAAAGCGATTGTAGATCATAACAAGAGAATTCTATATTCAGTATGATCAGAATGTGTTTACCAAACACGTTGATCTGCCTTAAATTGTAAGTGATATCTTCCAGTTTATATAACACTTGTCCAGTGAGTGTCTGTGGGCAGCTTGTCAGCCTTCCACTTTTAAAGAACAAGCCCTCTAGAAAATAAAGTAGGAAATTCTGTAGCATTTGTTATATTTCACAAGGTTTATGTCATCACCTACACCCACTACACCAAGTACTTCAGTAAAGGAAAGCTTATAGGTTGCAGTCTGGATATTTTTGTGCATTTCTGCATTGACTGTGACTTAAAATGATCAATGTTGTTTGCAACAGCAGGTCACTTTTTATATTAAACCCACAAAGACCCAAGCAGCTACTGGCAACAAAAATCATATACTGATCTAAAATGTTAGAACTTCTCAACCTCTTAACCAGTGTTTTTCAACTTTGGGGTTGGGACCCCACATGGGGTCGCCTGGAATTCAAATGCGGTCATCTGAAATTTCTAGTTATTGATAAAAAATAAATAAATAAAAAGTATATCGTGAGCTAAGAGACAAAACACAAAACCTAAAATACATGACAACCTGTGAAGCTGAAACTGAAGCACTGTGGTACTGTTTATCTTTCAAATGTTCATTGTAGTCGGTTTAAGATGCTGCAGCTCTTTCATAATTCATAGTTTGACTTATTGTTTGTTCAGTATTAATTTGCGGCTTTAGAAATACAAGCTGGACTGACTGTACATATCATGTCCAAGGAAAATCAAATTCTCACTTTGTGCAGTAATCTGAACCTGGCTTTTCTGCCTCCGTCCATAATAATATACATAATATAGACCAAACATCATCTAAAATTAACATTTATTTGCAACACAGTATACTATTACATGATCAAAAACAAATAAAATTTTTAGCAAAAAAAGACTATGCTTTGCATCTCAAGGGTCGCCAGAAATTTGTGACGTTAAAATGGGGTCACGAGCCAAAAAAGGTTGCATGAAACCTATCAATGTGTTGAAATAATGCAAGTAAAATCCAGTTTATCATCTTTTCATGGTCATCAGATGTGACCTATTTAGACATTCAGGGGCTCCGTAATGAACATGGAAAACCCATCATCTTCTACAACATTGATTTCGCAGTAAAATCCATGGAATTTGGTGAATGAATACACTTGATTTTACATTCACTTATTGCTATCTTTGCTGAACAAAAAAAAACACTTTTTCCTTCCATTTAGTGTCTGATAATAATAATTACCATCAACTTTAACCTCAGCTTTTATGAACAAGTGCATAATGGTGCAGAAAACACCCAATTTTCATTGAAAAAACATAAATTAGAGATGAAAATATGATAATAAATGGTGAAAAATCACTAAAGAAAAGGTTAAATAGAGAGAAAATATAATTTGAGAAGTGCCATAAAAGTAGCTCTGGGTCTTTGTGGGTTAATCAGATAGATGGTTTTAGGTTATAATTCGGGTGAACCTCATGTTTTTAAGCTTTATTCTCATTGTTGCTGAAGGTTTTAACAGAAAAGGCTTTAGATGTGCAGTAGATACATCACCTAACTCATGCGCTTTGTTGCTTAATACATCACTGTGACTTTTTTTCTCATGACTGATTTATACAGAGAAGATCTTTGTTAAGCTTTTGTTCTCACTTACTGACAGCTATATTCCCTTCATTTAATTCCCTACTCCTCGAAGACTCCATTTCTCATTTACACAAGGGATGTTTGTTACTTGATCTCGTTCTCTTTTCTTCTCATCACAAGCTTTTGGTCGAAATGAGTGCCCTGATCCCGGTATACCGCTGAATGCCAGGCGCTTTGGGGACAGTTTCCAGCTGGGGAACTCCATTTCAGTGGTTTGTGAAGAAGGTTTTATCAAGACACAGGGAGCCGACACCATCATGTGTCACCTGGAGGAAGGCAAAGTCATGTGGAGTGGACTTATTCCCAAATGTGAAGGTAATTTCAGGCTCCCTTAAAATGGTCCAAATGTAGTTTTTAATATTCAAGGTCTAAAAATACATTCATATGTCTGGGAGTGTGGAAAGAAAGGCATTAAATCCAATCTGGGCCATAATGAATCAGCATGTCCCTGTTTTGTTCAGTATAATATTTTATTTTGCTGGTACTTTATATCCCAAAACAATAAGCATTTCCATTTGTGCATAAAAGGTATGCAATTAGCACCCACAAAATATCGTGTGTGGGTAGATTTTTTATTTGGTGAATAAATCTTAGATGCCTAAGCACACTTTAGGTAAACATTTGTAGCGAAACATTCGAAAGACTTAAATAATGGTGCATTCAAGCGCACCTCACAAACTCATAAATACTCCAACTACCATAAAGGTTGTTCATATCAGTGATGGTTAAGATTAGTTTCTTCTTTTTCTTCTTTTAAATATTCTGAATTTCCCTCATTTCCTAAACTTACATGACAGCATTTAAAAAAAAAGATGCCAAAAACAGAAGGTCCCTTTCATTTCTACGTTTTAGAAATGCAATGAAAAGTGTTTTCGGCAAAACTCCACAATATTCTTGTACAACAAGTCCCTAAGCCATCATTTTCAACCTGTTTTACTGAAGCATTTTTAATAATTCAATACCTTAGTCACACCAAATATGCATACATTTCATCTTGGCCAGCGAGTGAAAAAATTAATTATGTGTGTATGTTCACGAGATGATTTGCCCCTGTGAATATGTCTGTACCTCCCTCCACCTGCCATTGACAGTATTCAGTACTTTCTCTCTGATGACAGCCATGTTGAAACCAGACTTCAAATGACAACATCTAGTCTTCACTTTATGTTTTACACAGTCTAGCTTCCTTTAGTCTTCTAATGGTATTATTTTTTTTCCTTTTAGAGGCCTTTAGAAGGTCTTAAAAGTCACTAAACACTATTAAACAGCACATACTATGCTACATTTAGCTTGCACTGTTATTTACCATTACTCGTATTCCTTATTGACTTATCCTACATTTACTTTAAGTGTTTACCTCTCCTATCTCCCTACTTTTCTCTCCAACAGCAATGACTCCTCAGACTATTTATATATTGAATGCTTAGATATTGAAATGTTATTTTTAACCTACTTATTCCCGCCATCCTTCTTTCACTCCTCTGCACCTCCAGCTCCTTGTGGGGGCCACTACTCAGGACCTTCTGGTGTCATCCTCTCCCCGGGGTGGCCAGGCTACTACAAAGACTCTCTGAGTTGTGAGTGGGTCATTGAGGCTGAGCTGGGACGCTCCATCAAGATCAGCTTTGACAGGTCTGTATGACAATGCTGCAACAACTCACCCGTGGAAACAAAGATACACACACACACACACACACACACACACACACACACACACACACACACACACACACACACACACACACACACACAATGCCATAAAGACATAAACCTTGACAGTTCATAATCCCTAAGGTACATCCTGTATACTACTGTATAGTACACTCCTAAACTATACTTATACAAACACAGACCTGCTCATACACACTCACCACAAATAAAACAATATGTGTGCACAAATACACCCTTAGCTCTGGAAGCCTTTGAGTTAGAAATAGAAAGCTGAAGAACACGAATACAGACCTGAATCTAGTTTCCAAAAATGTTAAAAGCCTCGAGTAATTCTTTATCTCGTTTGGCTCCTTCTCAGTTGCTCAGAGCACTGCGATAGAAAGTAAGGGGGGGAAAAAAGAAGTCTTGTTTTTAGATGTTTATTTCTTAGCAAAAAAGTCCATAAAATGTTCATATTTTATAAGTTGCCAGTGCTTTGACACTCCTTTATCGAGAAACAAAGGAGTTTTTTTTCTTTATAATTGCTGTGAAGTGAGCCCAAATCCTGGACTTCTTCTTCCAACTAAAACTTTTTTGAAGCACACTGTAAAATTGTCTCAGGTATTGATGTTAATATTGGACAGCAGTGCCCCTGATACCATAACAGATTTCAAGATTTCTCCAAATTTTAATATGTTCTCTGCGGACACTGCAGGCTTAATGACTTCAGACTGTCTAATCTGCTCATTTCAGCTTAGACTACATACCTGAAGGATTTTAATTTGCAGTAAATGACTACCTCGCTGCTAATTATCCTGCTTATTACATGGCTATTAACTAAAGTAATCAGTTACTTGACAGAAAAAAAGTGATAAAAAATGATACATTTGAGAATGATTTTATCTCCTTGTCTACGGTTGAAGCTGCCTATAATATAGAAATGTTATATAGAAATTATTATCAGTATGTATTTGTTAAATCGAAATGTGAACAGGGCAACACTGTGGTGCAGGGGATAGCACTCGAGGTCCTGGGTTCCATTCCAACACCAGTCACTGGTGGGGCCTTTCTATGTGGAGTCTCTGTGGGTTCTCTCCGGGTACTTCAGCAAAGACATGCACCGATAGGTTAATTGGTTAATCTAAATTACCCATAGGTGTGGATGTGAGAGTGATTGTTTGTCTTTATATGTCAGCCCTGTCCAGGGTCCAGGGTGTACCCCATCTTTACCCTTAAGTAGCTGGGATAGGCTCCAAGCGACCCCCATGACCCTAGTGAGGATAAAGTGGGTTCAGAAGAAGAATGAATGAATGAATGAATGAAATGTGAATATTAAAATAAATTACGCTTAAAAGTTGTTTCTCAGTAACATACCTTTCTCTTTTTTTTCTTGAAGGTTTCAGACTGAGCTCAGCTATGACTTCTTAGAAGTGCACGACGGCGCGAACCTGCTTTCACCTCTGATTGGTTCATTCAACGGAACCCAAGTCCCTCAGTTCCTCTTTAGTAGCAGTAACTTCCTGTATCTGCTTTTCACCACTGACAACAGTCGCTCAAACAGTGGCTTCAAGATCTTCTATGAAGGTGAGATTTCACCAATATACACTATAAACCATAATTAACCCACAGGGACCCAGTGCTACATTTGTGTCAGTTCCCAAAGGAATTTTTCTCTCTATTATCACCATTTATTGTAATATTATTCTCTGAATTTGGCATTTTTTCCAGTGAAAATCATCTATTTTCCTATTTTTAATTGACTGATCATGTAGATGTTCAAAAGCTCAGTGTAAATTAAAGTAAAACTGAAGAAAAATGGCCTTTTCAGTAAAATATAGCATAAAACAAGTGTCTAAATTCACTGTAATTTACCAAACTCCATGAGTTTTACTGGTGAATCAGTGTTGTAGAAGATGAGTCTGTCTTCATGTTCTCTACGGAGCCTCTGAGCATCCAAATGGGTCATATCTGATGAAAAGATGATAAACAGCAATTTACACCAATTATTTACCAGTAGATTTACCATCAGTAGATACTTTTGATCAATGGTGGACATCTGGGTCTTTATGGATTAAAATGAATAACATGAATGGAAAATAGACATTAACTGCTAACCAGGAGACTTACAATTGATCAGTAATAATGGTGTTATTGTTTTTCTTAATACACTAATTATCAGGCCATCTGTTAGACCATGTAATAATAATAATAATATTGATAATAATAATGCCAAGATTAGCTGATATAGCTAAAGTTAAACCCACATGCTGGGATTCTAACTAAATAACGATAACAATATGAACAAAAATGTGTATTATACATTATTAAGGTTCCTACACATTTGAAAATTCTAAATTCCATACTCCGTCCAGACCCTAATTTCCAGATGTCGTGGTAAAAAAAAATTCCAACCAGTCTTTATATTTGGAATTTACGAGCCAATCATGAGAGAATTTACATCTACCCCTTATGAGTTGTGCCAGTGATCATACAAGGCATGTTGAAGAGCTCGCTCACCAACACTGTGTGGACATCATCGGTCAGTCGAAGCAGCAGTGAAATTTGATGACACCTGGGTGGGCCTTAAAAAGGGTTGGAGGAGGATAAGAGCAGAAGGCTGGGCATTCAACTTGTCACTCTGCCCAAATGTTTTCTGGGACACGTAGCCTACTGTATGTGTGGCATAAAAAAACCCAAAAAAATAACAGACTGATCCATTTCTCTTCTTAGATATTCATAATTTTATGTTTTACAAAATACAGCAGTGTGGTGACAGGAATATTTTTCCATATATTTGTTTCCATTTTCCATACTTTTCTAGACTTGGGAATTTATTAAATTAAATTCCATACTTTCTGTACTTGCGTAGGAACCCTGCATTATGTAATATCAGCTTCAAGTAGAGCTGTCAGGTAAAAAAAAAAATCTGTTTTAGTCAATAAACAGAAGGGGAGACTGTGACTCAACAGCATCTGTTAATCACACCTGGGAATCAGCGCCTACGCAGCAGACATCAAAGTCTGCTGTTAGCCTTCAAATCTTATTAACAGAGTAATAATTTACAAAATCACCACCAGTACACCTATTACAAGGTCCAGGTAAAGTGAATGAGACTATAATGAAAATAATACGTACTTAATGTATCTATAGAGAAGGTTTTTTTAATGGGAATGAATTTGAGCCAGGATTTATTGGAGCAAGCATCTGGTGACAGTCAGTGTTATTAAACTTTCCACAATTTCCACTTTTATAATGAGTGGGCCTCCTGATGGTGCATTTCACTCTTAATAGTTTACTTCTGCTGATCTGTAAGCTATCTATATGCAAAGAACAGTGTAAAAACAGAGACATACTGAAAGGAGTTTGTTATTGTGATTGTACAGACTTGGGTTAGCCTGGCCAGCCATCTGTTTTCTCACTGTATTTAATACTAAGAAAACAGTCTGGAATTGGGCCAGCCACTGTGAAATATGTACAATCTATTCTATACTGAACCAATCACAAGTCTGAGGGGTGGCTGTTTCGCAACGTGCCATACACATTGGATTCTTTTGCTGCTGGTCAAAGTCAGTTCCAAGTCTGCAGATCTCTTTACAACTGTTGTCGGTTGTTTACGTGGTTCAAAAATAAGGTTTGAATGACAGATTACACCCTGTATTTTCAAGTTTTTCCAACAAAAGCATCAAGTCAGTCTTATCTGTGATTGGTTTACTCAGTGCCTGTTAGCCCCGCCTTCATATATTCCATTATATCAGGGGTGTCAAACTCATGTTAGTTCAGGGGCCACGTTCAACCAAATTCGATCTGAAGTGGGCCGAACCAGTAAAATAATAGCATAATAATATATAAATAATGTCAACTCGAACCTTTTCTCTACATTTTAGAGTGAAAAAAGTAAATTTACATTTATGAAAATTTTATTTATGAACATTTTTACATCTACAAATGACCCTTTCAAATAATGTGAATAACATGAACAAACTGTAAAAATAAGTGTAATTTTAAAAGTATTATGTCTCAGTTTATCATTTACACATGTACATTATAACTTATAGATCACAGTGGCTCTACAAACACACAAAACATTTGGTAACGGGCAGAACTTGTTAAAATTGTACTTACTTTGGGTTATTCATATTTGTTCAGGTTATTCACATTTTTTTGTTAAATTATGCTTTGTTTTAATGTAAATACATGAAACTGTTTACATTTACAAAGAGAAAAATTTGGAGTTGTCATGATTTATATGTTATTCTGTTAGTATTTTACTGGTCCCGCCCATTGGACATTGAATTGGTCTGAATGTGGAACCTGAACTAAAACTGATTGTAAGGTTGTTAATATTTTAGTGTAATTCTTGAATTTTACAAATTTGTCCCAAGGGCCAAACTGGAGCCTTTGCCGGGCCGGATTTGGCCCCCGGGCCTTGTGTTTGACACCTGTGCATTATATTAAGAAAGACGAATGGCTGGCCAGGCTAGACTTGGGTGTGTTCTATAGCTCTGACTGAAGGAGCACAAAATGTTTCCTCCGACGTATTCTTATGTGGAGTCCAACATCCATTCTGTAAAAAAAAGGTTTACAAAAGGACTGAAACAAATGTCATAAATGACCCCTTAAAGACCCAGAACTGCTCTTGTGTCGACTTCTATATGATTGTTTCTCTAAATGTAACCTTTCTTAAGTGATTTATGACCATTTATAATAACATTATCCTGAGCATTGTACATGTAGATGTTCATTAAAGCTCAGCATATATTCAGAGTTTATTATATCAAAACAGAGACAACTTAATGAAAAGTATTTTTTTTTGTCATTAACTGAACATAAAATAAGTGTCTCTATCCACTGTCATTGATCCAACTCCATGTGTTCTACTGGTGAATCAGTGTTGTAGATGATGACAGTGTTTCCACATTCACTGTGGAGCCTCTTAACGTCCAAATGGGTCATATCTGATGACCATGAGAACATGACAAACTAAATTCTGCCTCTATTATTTACATGTGAATAGGATTAGTGTATCAACAATTATGAAGTATTTTAAATAAGAAGATGCTTTTAGCTGCGGGCAGTTGTTTAGATCTTCATGAGTTAAAGGGAGAGGATTTTCTATTCATAGAACAATTAGACAAACAAGGACATTACCTTGAAAGATGGAATAATATCTAAAGGGCTAAAAGAATATAAAATGACTGGAACATTTATTACAGCGGTCAGATGCATGCAGGTTGGAGAAAGATTGCATATATGCCCTCAGACGCCCAGAGTAAGTGGGACAGTAACAGAACCATCTTAAAATTGAGGGAATAAATGTGGTCTTTTTCCCAGTATTAAACAACTTTTATGCCGCATTGAAAAAACTTGGCTCGTCCAAAATATATTTTTCTCCTCAGAGAGTCTTTTTCTCACAGTGAAAGAGAGAACCTCTCCATTCCGACTGTGAAATTGTCATTGACTCTGTGGTGCTGCGCTGACCAGTTTAGCAGCGTCCTCCACCGTATCTTCCAGATGTCAGTTAATTGCATCAAAATCCCTGGAAATTCTTCAGCTGTGATATCTAACGGACCCAAAGAACACAAGTCACAGGCAGCTGAAGGATTTTCGACCAGTCACACTATGGGAAAGTGCAAAAAAAACAAAGCTTGTTTCATCAACTGTAAATAAAAAAACTTAACCTACTGTAGTTTTCCCATCAAAATGTATATATACGCCCTTAGGAAAAGCCCTTAGGGAGGCTTTTGTTTGTGAACTTCACTTCAGCTTTTGATATGATGGAGACACATCTTTTAATAGCTGTTGCTAAGTGATTTTAAATTGCCTCATCATCTGGTATTATGGGTCTTAGGCTTTTTGACTGACAGAAAGCAGAGAGGGTATGTGCTTTCACTGATGCCGAAGCATTCAGAAGGGCCGCTATTTGGTCAAATCCTCTGATGCTACTCTGCTGCAAAATGTTCCCAGAGGTTCGGGATCAGACCCGAGGAAAGCACTCACTGATTTTATTTTTTAATGTGATAACACCAAATATGCATCAATCATACAATTAAATGCATTGAAAACCAGAGATTATTATTATTATTATTATGATTGAATTTCATGAAGTCAGTTACAGATGTAGCAAGAAAGTGCATCATACAAAGTGTGGAAATAGTTACATCATACACACATTTTAGTACTATTTTTAATGACTGAATAGATGTGCACACTGAGGTTATTAAGAGGGGAAATTAAAGTGGCACAGTTCCAAGTAGGATGCGAATAATGACACTAAAAATTGAAATTGGCATATGAAACACTTCAGGTGGCATTTCAGTTGGATGACATTATAATGGCACTGGTATTATCATAATTATTGGGCTGTAGATTCCCATGATAAAAGTAAAATAAAAAATAAAAAAAATCCGTTTGACTCCGAGGACAAAATCGTATTAATCAGTGTAACCTATTTAATATAATAATGCTTTAATCAGATAAATTTGTCTGAAGATAGGATGTGAGATGATGATATGCCTTATCACCTCTCTTTTAGCTGAGATAAGGACCAGCTTTTAAATTTCTCTTCTCCACTGTTCGCTGTCCCAATGTTTTCTTGCACTTTGGTCGACCTAAGCAAGGCCAACATTAACCGCAATTTAAAAAATGGAAATTTCTGAGAGTGAACACTTTGCCTTAAAAATCTGGAGAGGAAAAGGAAATTATTAACTGCTTGAAGAGCATAATTGCACTTCTTCAATAGCGATGTGTTGGGATTTTTTCCTGTTCTCAAGACACTTTTCTTTGGCATTGTTATACACCAGGTAATAGGCTTTGAAAAATCAAATCTAAATACCCCTGGACTTAGTGTAATCTTGTACAGCTATTTACTCGAGCACCATTGCCTTTGTCACACAGATGTGATTCATAAGACAGTGTTTGTTATTATATCTGTATTATTGACTGAAAGCAGACCACAAGTGCTTTTGCCTTATTATGTTTCACTCTCACTCCCAAGTGCATTTCTCTTTTGTTGATGGGGCTATCGAAACGCAATAACAGTAAGATCATATTAGCTTCTTCTATTGCAATCTAGAACATATCTTTGGCTGGAAAGCTTTGGGGAAACTCAGCCGAGTTCATTTGTAAAATCAGTCTTAGAAAATAGCACAGCTGTGAATAAACTGTGGATCATAAACACAATATAACACCATTTGTATGTAATAGGTACAGTAACGTAGACCTATTTAACAAAAAACCACTATAAGACAAAAAAAATTGTGCTAAAGCGCTCTGCATGTGGTATTTGTTCTCTAATTCACTGCAGAAGACAAAAGGTTTTCCACCAAGTCCTATTAGCACTCGCACTCATAACAACTGGCTCACCTGTTTCCAACGCAGCTTATTAATCTTGTGCAGAGAACACATGGCACAGTCCAGATCATAACTGCCTGTCATTATCAGCGGTCATGCTTTTCATCAACAGATTTATGCCATGCAGTCAAGGGTAACTTTTGGAGATCCTAAATGGGTTCCTCCTCCAAAAACATTAGCATTTCTTACAATGAGGCATCAAACCTTTTCTGATCTGACAACATTTGATTGATTTCCCGGGCACTAAGGGGCGTTTGCTTTTGCAGTAGCTACTATTTTTCATATTTTTCACACTGTGTTGGGTACATTTAAATGCTCTCCCGCTGAGCTCTCAGTCACTGATTCTAGATAGACATCCCCCAGCAGTCAGGCTAGTATTTGCTGACTGATCTAAATCAAATGACTGGGTCAATCAACCATGAAACGAACACAGCGTCAAATCCTGGACTAAACCCAATACACCTTAAAAAGAGAACAGAGGGTGATTACTTGTTGTGGACTGAAAATGCAGTCCACACTCTTTGAAAATATATGATAAAAACACCTGGAATGTCAGTGTTTCAGGGATTTCTGATTTCAGTTGGATTTTTCTGTCTGTGTATTTGGAAGTTTTGTATAAAGTACTGGAAATTCCCACTTGAGTAGAAGTACAGGTAACAAAAAATGACTTTGGTAGAAGTTCAAGTCACCAACTGAAATGCTACTCAAGTTAAAGTCTTTAAGTATCTAGTATTTTCTGTACTTTTTAAAATTATTATTTCAAATTAGCATTAAAACCAAACAACAAAAGCATTATGTAAAAGAAAGTTCAACACTGGAAAAGGAACAGGATATAGTCTCTGCCCCCTTACCCCATCCTTCAACCTCCCCTAAATACCTATGTCAGATCCCATAATTAACTCAAAAATCCTACACATATCACACTAAATCCTGACTATGCACAAAACACAAAATTGCTATACATATCAAGAATAGACTCCGTTTTGCAACAGAATTTCACATTAAAGTAAACTCTGTCCTTTTCGTAGCAGTAATAGTGCAGATATCAAAACCAAACATAAACTCTGTCAATTTCATAACAATAATTCACATATTAATAAACAGAAATAAACTGTCCATTTCATAACAATAATACACATTAATAAACAAAAATAAACTGTCCATTTATAACAATAATACACATATCAAAAACAAAAATAAACTCTGACAATTTCATAATAATATATATATTAAAAAAAAAAAACAAACTCTGCCCTGTTCATGACAATAATACACATATGAAAAACAAAAGTTAATAACTATCCATTCCATAGCAACAATGCACAAAAATAACCAGTCCATTTCTTAGCAGTAATATACTTATCATAAATAAACTATGTCCAATTCATAACAACACCCATATATAAAAAAAACGTATAACTTAATGTATTTAAGTATATTGAGTAATCAACAATTAAACGTCCTCAAGTAATGAAAGTAAAAGTAGAAGTAAATGTTAATAACAACCAAAGATGGTCAGAATTTGGAATATTCCGCTGCTGCTCACATCCACAGATCACTGACAGGTGGAGTGTGGACTCTCATTTGCACTAGATTGTGCGATTTAGACCCAATGCTAAAACAACTTCCTGACTTTGTTGCAGTCACCAGTAACCTCAGCGAAGAAAACACCAAATTTCCTTTTAATTCATTTTTTGTAACAAGCACCGATACTGTGCATTAAAAATGTATCAGAGTAGAAGTACAGAATGCAACTGAGTTAGGAAATGTACTGAAGTTAAAGTGAAAGTAAACACAATAGAAAATACTCAGTTAAGTACTAATTCCCCCAAAACACTTGAATACAATAGTGAAGTATTGTTACTTTTGGTATTTGTTGTTTGTTTTTACTTACTATGCAGCACTTACTTACTTACTACTTACTTACTATACAGCGAAACTGCTCAATTCGTTCTCTTTATCTGTAACATAGATGCAAGTAGGGCTGTGCAATTAATCAAATTTTGATCATGATTTTGATTTTGTTGTTAAACGAGCTCAAAACTCATATGATCGAGTTGAAATGATTTATTTTCCGTTTCTCTTTACAGAATTTCTGAGAGACATGCATGCGCAATACATTCCATTCCATTGCAAAACAGCTGTAAAGTACATATTTGTTGCCAAAATTTATTTTCAATGGGAAGGTTTTGCATAAAGAATCAATATCAAAGTGTTTTTTGAGAGAGAGAAATGCTGAATTGTGAAACTCAAAATTAATGGTTTGAATAATCGGGATTTCAATATTGACCAAAAATAATCGTGATGCTGATTTTTTTCCATAATCGAGCATCCCAAGATGCAAGTAGATGTACAGTATGAAGAGGCAGAAATACCATTGCAGCTAAATTAATATTCTACTGCATTATAATAGACTATTAGGTCTATTAACTAGTAAGTATATTCCAAATTAGTCACAAAACGATGAAGTAATACACAGATTCTCTTAAATTTTGCTTTGACTGTCTGGTTATTTGATGGTACAGTATGATAACTGTTGCACTCATTGCCCAAAACCACATTTTTTTAGTGCATTGAAAGTAACTAACTCTACCTGGAAGAAATGCATACAGTAGTCCACAGATCCACTGGGAAATGGGGACATCTGTTTATACCACAGAAGATGAAGAGGTTGCCCATTTTACCACCTAATTCCAGGACCAATTCTAGGACTCAGACTCAGTTTTGCTAAGTTGTACTGACTTTAATGCATTCATAAAACTTTAATAAAATGTACACTATTTGTACTTCCCCTGAGGTCATATCTCTGATCTTCTCCGTCCATAACACTGCTGCCGTGCCCTCCTCTCAGCGTTTCACATATAACCACAAGGGTGTAATAGTTATCAGACCTTGTTTTCTTCAATAGCAAGGGAAAATGTAAGTCTGCCAAGGTTACTGAG
Source organism: Ostorhinchus rueppellii (assembly GCA_030068375.1). Classification (NCBI taxonomy): domain Eukaryota; kingdom Metazoa; phylum Chordata; class Actinopteri; order Kurtiformes; family Apogonidae; genus Ostorhinchus; species Ostorhinchus rueppellii. Next base: position 19,080,854 of record JAQQZY010000009.1, on the reverse strand, counting down.
AAATTATCAAATGTTTTTCTTCCAATGTCTCAGCCGCATTGTGCAGTGCAAAAAGCCTTTACTGTTGTCTGCAATATTCTTTCTCTATTTTTGTGTTGGTATGAAGGAGCATGCTTTTTTTTTTTTTAAAGGAATAAAAAAAAATCCGAATGAATGTTGAAAGTCAAAGTTAATCTGGTACTTTCTGTATTATGTATGTGACCTGAGACCTACGTTTCTTGTGGTGATTGTAGGAACATCAAAGGTTCCGCGAGCACTTTTTTTCCCCCCGAGTGTGGCCTAGAAATTTTACTGATTGCAAAAATAGTGTCTTGTGAATCCTGTATGACTTCAGTTTACTTCCGATTGTATCTGCATAAGAAAGAGCGCATCCTCTGTTGTATAAATAGTTGAGTGGAATTAGATGTACTGTGACAGAATGGAAAAACAGACAAGTGCACTGGCACACTAATGCCTTTGGAATCCAGACTGCAAATGGTTTGTTTGACATTGTTCTTTAATTGTATATATTTAACTTTAACAATGGCTACTTTACCACACAACAAGCCCATAGGGACTCAACCTGAAACAACAGACTTCAAACACTCCAAGTTTAACATGATAATTACATAGTACACTAATGGGCGCTGCCTTATCTGTATGTGCATATAAAAATACAGCCAATTTTATATGTAAAGAGAAAACTAAGTGAACAAGGAGATGCCATGCTATTAAGATAGGTGCAACAATAGGCAAATACAACTGTGCAAGTAATAACTGTATGATTTTTTTATTCTGTAGTTGTAACATTGGACACCTACTCCTGCATGGATCCTGGTATTCCAGTGAATGGGATGCGTTTAAGCCATGACCTGTCTATTGGCGCCACCGTGTCCTTCCAGTGTGATCCAGGGTATAGGTTGAGCCATGACGAACCACTGGTTTGTGAGAAGAACCACTTCTGGAGCCATCCGCTGCCCACTTGTGATGGTAAATATTCACCACCCTTCAACAGTGGCTACACTATGTATGAATACAGTATATCATTGTGCATTAACATTCATTACTGGTTGTAGTCGCCTCACTCACCATTGTGAATTGTATGCAAAAGCCGCATGGCCCTCTTTTAGTTCTCAACAGTATACCCACTGGCTCGCTTTGATCTACAAGGCTCTTCTTTGATTGGCTCCATGTTACATATGCTCTCTTCTACAAAGAACCGATAGCCATTATGCCTTACAGACTTGTGACATTTATCTTGTTGCTATACTTCAGACTAAAATGGAGAAGCGAGCTTTCAGTTTCGCCGCCACTTACTATCTGATCTGAAAATATAAGAACTTATTCCATTCCAAGCTTTTCCTTCCATCCTATTGACTAGACAGCCTTTGGGCAGTGCCTGTGTTTTTAACTGTTGCTGACCTCAACTATTGCACTTATAATAATTTGTCAAACTGTTCATATCTCCTAAGTTAATGTCTGTTTTAATTTATTGTTCAAACCTATCTTTTAAAGTTGTACTTATCATGGCATGTGCTGATGACCTCTTGGCCAGGTTGTAAAAGAGATCTGGATCTCAGTTGGACTTCATCTGGTTAAATAAAGGTTAAATAATCTAATACATGGCACATAACCTTCAATTTTCTATATAAAATCTATGATGTTGTGTAATTCTGAACTGCTCCAATTATTTACATTTTTTTTGTCTTGTTCGATGCAAGAACCACTTTAGCTGCAAAAACATGCTGTGACTAAATCTCTGAAAGGAACTTGTATTTATGCTCAAACCTTTAAAAACATGGCCTTCTTGGCAAGCAGCACTGACACAAGCACAAGTGACTGTGGGTAGCCCTCAGCAGGCCTGACAGTGAGCAGAGACTCATAACCGAACAGATGCTTGTCAAAAATGCTTTTTATCCAACACATAAAGCCCTTCCTTGTGTGAACTACTCATGTGCCTGGAATCATGTAAAAGTGAAGGCAGATTATATTCAACTTAAAAGCATGAAGTTCAGTGTCTTCTATATTTGAAACCCCACATAGTCTCTCTCTGTGTGAACTGTGCTTGTGTTTTAAACTGTTGAAAAGTAAATTGAGCACATTTGTGCCCATTATAGCAGAAGTGCACAAGCCATAAATGATTTGTGTTAGTCACAAACAACGGAAAAGCATTACGGCTGTCAAAATTCACGTGTTCATGTGGATTAATCCATCATCATGATTAATCTGATTAAAAATGTTGGCACAATTAACCCATCTGCAGTGCAGAATGACTCTGTAATGAATTTTGAGCAGTAGAGTAATAGAGTAAGAGTTAGTGTTGCGTATGTGCAAACGGGCAGTTGATCTACTTTTTTAAAAGTAAAACATTGAATCAACTTAAAAAATTTTCTTCAGTCGATCACACACAAAAAAAATAGTTGAGTGAATCAAATTAAATTACATTAAATATAATTTAATGCAATTTATTTGGTTCACTCAACTTTTTTTTTTTTTTTTACGGGTGACCGATTGAAGAAAATTTATTAAGTTGATTCAATGTTTACTTTTTACAGTGTAGTAGTGACAGGCAGCAGAACCAACCCATAGAGATGGAAGACACTAAACAGCACGTTGGCGCTCTGGATGGAAATGTGAGGACAAAAAACCCCCAAGACGGAACAGTCGACCAACACAAAGTATTATGGACACTCTGCAGAAAAGAATTTTCTTTTCACTGAAGCACTTCCAACTTAAAATACCACATTAGCCCAAAGCATACATTAGTTAAGGATTCTGCTAGCACTTCAGCTAATCCGTCACCTAAACACATTAAGTGCATATATATTCCCTTCTTTCTTGAGTCTGTTTGCTCATGCAAAATGAAGCATGATTAATATAGATTAAAAATGTATTATATTTTCTCATGATTAATCGACATGAATCCGCAGCAATCCTGTGATTAACCTGATTACAAATTTTAATAATTGGACAGCACTAAAAATAATATAGCAATAAAATACATGACAACTTTGGCAGGAAGTAAAACATGAAGTATATGATCTATTGCCTAATAATTGTCCTAAAAAATGAATTTATGTCTTGGAGCATTTCTGCCTAGGTGTGTGTCATACTGGTGCCAAATGCATTGGCTTTCTGCCTATTGAGCCTCTAAAGCAAATCTTTTGCCAAGTGTACTCATCCACTTTTAATGACTTTATGTAATTTTGGCTCATTAATAAAATATTTGATATAATGTTGTTGGTGGGTAAGGATTCAGGCCTTGATGTGTTGTGCTTGCTGGAAGGCCCAGGGGTGGTAGGAGAGAGCATAAGAGGGGGGTGGGTGTGTGCAGCTGTGGAGCCCTCAGGCATCTCAGTGATCTTCCAAAACATCATCTGACATTCATTACTTTGAAAATAAGTATATGCACAGGAGTTGTACTTCTAATATTTGTCCATGATTGCTGTTTTGAGGAACACATTGGGGCATTTGGCTGTAATGCCACCTAAGGGCATGCAGGCCAAAAAGTGCAAAAAACATGTATTTTAAAAGAGGAAAGTAATGAGAAATGCATCTTAGAGGTGATGGAAACCTTCCACACAGACCAAAGACCCACCTAATCACTGCTGGCATCACAAAACATCCCTGAAACTTGTGCCTTGACAAAGGTAATATGGGTATTTTTCTTCTTCAAGTTTTAGAAATATACTATCTACATGACCTTTGTTTGCTAAAATGACTACAAATCGGTGGAAACAATTGGTGATTCAGTGGTAGAAATCCGAAATAAAGAGCATGGACTCAGACTTTGTCATTGTATATTTAATAAAGCCTCCAGGAGAAAAGACTGAGAAACAACAAAGAAGCACAGGAAGCCTGTGAGAGATGTGATACTGGAAGAAGGAGGAAGCAAGAGTTCTATGGTTTCAGAAGAAAAGGAGGTTAAGGGTCTGTTAACATTCAACATCCCTTACTTTCAAAGAGGATACAGATACAGATACAGCTATAACATTTCACTATCATGCAAATTTCTATTTCTAGCAAAGTTAAACTGTGGACATTGCAGAATAATATTGGACACAGGAAATGCAAAGGCTTTAGTCTGTCATGAAGCTGAGCAAAACCAAGTGACAAACTTAACCCTTTAAACACTTAGACATTATTCCAGGTAAACATGAAGCTGTGTCAAAAAAGCTGCTGTGAGTATGTGCTTGTGTTCCTTTTCTTCAGTGGTTTTGCTTTACTGTGTGCTTTAGGCAGCAGCACTGCTAGCAATTGTGGGCCCCGTGAAAGCTAAACGATATGGGTCCTTTATAAAATTCAGTATGTTATTAGGCGTGTTTCCACTACACTAGTCCCGGGACTTTTTTGGGGGAAGGTACTTTTGACCGGGCCACGACTTGTCCTGGTCCTCTCAGGCATCGTGTCTCTATTACAGTAGTGGCCCTGTAAGAACCTTGCGATGACGTCATCATATAGCATCCGTTTCTGTAGTAACGTCACTAACAGCAAGCGCCAAAAACAAAGCAACAGCAGAGGAGGAAATCACAACAAGACTAGACATGGACACGGACGAAGTTAGGGTGTTTGCTTCTTATCTTCTTCACTGTTCTTTCATCGAGTAACAGTAGTCTTCTTCTGCTTCATCGTGTTGTGGAATTCCACCAGTAACTCTTTTTAAAAATTGGAGGTTTTTTGTCGCGATCTGCTAATGTCATTTGCGACAACCAACCTGCACGAGTTAGCCACTAGTACCGCCCAAAGACTCTCCTGGGCTGTTCTCGAGTACCTACCCTCAAGCAGGTACTCCGTTGCTTCTTGAGGGAACAGCCCAATCAGTGGAGACACACACATACCGTGAAGTTCAATAAAACAGCCCGGAGGAAGTTCTGATAGTGGAAACATGACTATTGTTTTGTCCAACTGGGGGGGGGTGTTATATATGTGGGGGTGTGGTCCGTAACTAACATTGGCATGTAGCAAAAGTACAACTTAACATACTTCCAACGTCCGGCTTCTGTTGTACAGTGGACCTTACAAAACATTTTCACAACTTCTAACCTATTTCCACCCCCCCCCCCCCCCCCCAAGATTTAGGGTCAAAACAGGATCACATAACAGAAACAGACAAAGAGGGGAAGTTTGACAGGTTTTTGCTAAACTTGATCCAAAATGCTGCTCCAGTCCTCACTAAATCCAAAAACATGGACCACATCACACCAGTTCTGAGGTCTTTACAGTGGCTTCCTGCCTGTCAGAGGTTAGACTTTAAAATACTTTTGTTAGTTTCTAAAGTTCTGAATGGTTCAGGGCCCAAATCCATCAGTGACCTCCTTTTACCATATGAACCGTCCACACCTCTCAGATCCTCTGGCACAGGTTTACCTTCTGTCTCCAGAGTCAGACCCAAACAGGGAGAAGCAGCTTTTAGTTTTTATGCTCCACACATCTGGAACAAACCAGAAAACTGCAGGTCTGCTGAAACTCTCAGTACTTTTAAATCAAGGCTAAAGACGCATTTGTTTACAGCTGTCTTTGATTAGAGAAGTTTTTCAGTGGTAATACCTGCACTGCAACTCATAATTATAACTGCCTTCAGTGATTTGACATTCAATTCTTAATTTTAGTCAAGACTGTTTTCAGCTTTTGTTTTAATTATCTCCCATTCCTGTTTTAATTTCCTTCTTTTTTAAATTATTAAAAAAAAAATCTTTTCTGCACTTTCCTTTTCTTCAGTGTTTTATTCTCTATGATTTTAATGCAGTTTTATGCATTTGAATTGCTTTGTGTATGAATGGTGCTAGAGAAATACATTTGTCTCGCCTAAATAAGGCTCTCAGAATGTACATCAATAAGCATTTTAGGATGTTGAACATGAAATGTGAACTGGAACACACTGAACAACAAGTATTTGAATTTTGGCCCAGAAGTTTTTGTGTGGGGCCTCTTTTTTTAAAAAAAAAATATATTTATTTATTTATTTTTTTGCTAAATCAATCCAGCTCTTTTTTTTGGCACCTGGCGGAACTCTAAAAAGGTTTGGGTTAGGTCAAAACACAGTCGAATAAATGAAGCAAAATCACCACAACACTAAAAACAAAAAACAACCCAAAATTTTTTTAAAAACAACAAATGGTGTATTCTATTAGTGTGTTTTGAACATTTTCCTATTGAACAATGGTTGCATTTCTATGAATACTTTAAAGTAATACTCCACCCACAAATGAAATGAAGTCAGTCACAGCCTCTCCCAGAGTTAGAACAGTGTGGAACATTTATTTAAAGTTTGTTCAGTAATTTTCCTGTTTTGTTCTGTTTAAGAGCAGTTCTTTTAGCTTTAGCTTAGCGCAGGTGCTGTAAACTTACGGTGCAAGTTAGCATGTCCTCCAAAAAGAGTGACCGGGTCATCTAATTTTTTTTTTCCTAAATATATCTTGAGAGCCGTGTGTTCAGAACGACTACAAATCATTACGCAAAATCGAACAAGGCTATTACCTGGGCACATATTTACTTGGAACTAGCTAACTGACACCGTAAGTTTACGGCAACTGCGCTAAGCTAAAGCTAAAAGTGCTGCTCTTAAACAGAACAAAACAGGAAAATTACTGAACGGATTCTAAATAAATGTTCCACACTGTTCTAACTCTGGGAGAGGCTGTGACTGACTTCATTTCATTTTTGGGTGGAGTATTCCTTTAAATAAATCAGACATTCCAAATGATCACCACAGACATGTTAGGGGCTGAAGCAGTGTTTTTCAACCACGGGGTCGCCTGGAATTCAAATGGGGTTGCCTGAAATTTCTAGTAATTGATTAAATAAATAAATAAATAAATAAATATGCTTTTTAATTATTCAATATATATTCCATTGTAATTCAAACTCAACACACTTTTCCTAATAAAAATGAAGTTCAAATAAAATGCAGAATCTAATATCTGTGAGGGCATATCTTGATTGACCCGATCATGTGATAGTGGGCGTTGCTATGCTTCAACCTGCTCATACACGTTCGCAGTTAGAAAACTGGACCGAACAGACAATGGAAAGATTTTTTTCACCCGGCTGGCTCTGCTAAGACATCTGGAATGAAACACACACACAAATAAAGCTGCATTCTATTCATTATATAACCTTAATCCTGTCTAAAATGAGGATTTATTTGCAACATAGTATAAGAAACCACTACATGACCAAAAACATATTAGTGTTAGCAAAAAAAAAAAAGTATCTGTTTTGAATAAATTAGGGATGTTAAAATGGGGTCACAAGCAAAAAAAGGTTGGGAACCACTGGACTGAAGGGTTAAGTTATCATAAGTATGTTATTTAAGTTAGATTTTAAACTCCATAATAAAAGTAGATGTATCTGTCTCCCATATATGTCCATACTGAGCTCAATCTACTGCAGATAATACATACACTGACTTACACACCTACGCATATCACCTATATTTGATGTTTGGTGCATGTTTGTTCAACAAAACAACTACAGGCATGTGTGGAGTGGGGTGTAACATCATTGTTCTCTAAAATCTATCTGTTTTTGTGACTTAAAACACAGTCCACATGAGGACGACAGACACAAGTGTAATGAATGTTAGCGTGACCTGCATCAGAGGAGAGTGTACAAAGACTCAGTGAGTGAGGGATGAATGTTCATTAGTTCCGTCACTGAGGTACGCAGCCAGCTCAAACTGATGGGAATTCAGGCTCAGCGAGTTCAAGAGTAATGTCAAACAGTACGCCTGTTAAAAAGACAAAAGTCGGTGAAATCTCCACGCAATTAACACAAAATACCTGTAAAGTTAGAATTTTCCCATGCTGATTTTCCTTTTACCGAGTGGATTGAAATATAAAGATCTATGACTAGAGTTTTACTATGAACCTTTCTGCTCATGGGAAGTGTTGTGTATGTTTTCACTGTCAAATTCATTTTCAGTACAGCCCAGTTTGAGCTCAAATGGGCCCAACCAGTTAAATATCGGCATAAAAACTTGACAACCACATATTTTTTTCTTTATTTAGTGTAAGAAAGTCAAATTAAATTATGAAAATGTTTACATTTACACACTATCCTTTCACAAAAAAAAAAAATGTGAATAACCTGAACAACCTGAAATTTCCTAAGAGAAATAAGTGCAATTTTAATATTAGGCCTCAATTTCCCATTTACACACAACTTCACACCTGCAAATACAGACAGACAGACAGACAAAGGGAAATTAAGTTGTCACAGAACTCCGGTATGAATACAATAACAAATAAAATATAACAAAATACTTAAGTAGACAAAAATAAGAATAAAAATAACATATAAATAAAGTAAAATATAAATATTTAGTAATAGGCAGAGTATTGTTAAAATTTTAGAGTTTGGAATTGGTACTTGTTGTTTTCTTTAGGGTTTGTTTCAGTGCAAAAATGTGAAATTAAATTGTGAAACTCATTACATTTATACATCATTATACACGTGCATTACAGATGTCTGGCACTAAACATTTCGGAACAGGTATAATACTGTTCCATTTTTTGTTTGACACTGTTGACTCTCCTGTGGGCTGTATATTTGACACCCTTACTTTGCAGGTAAAATTGTGATTTTTCAGGTGCCATTCCTTACATTCTTTTGTTACATGCTAAGACAAATGCGTTCCAGATCCAGTCACTCAATCAACAGACAATTCTGTAGAAAAGACCACAACATCGCATCAGTGCTATATTTAAAAAGCAGTGCTCTTCGTGTGAGACACCCTCTTCGCTGAAACACAATGACATCAACATTGCAGGATTGAACAATATCCAATTAGACCACTTAACCTTCAGATTAACCTCCGCGTCACCAGCAGCCAATGAGGATAGAGTATGATCTCATTAACTTCCTTTGATGAGATAAGGAGCTTTCTGGCAGTAAATAATATGTCAATATTCAACATGAACGTTATTCATATTACTGAGGTGACAGAGTGTTGTTCCCTTAGTAAACAGTCCCTGTCACCTCGTCTTTAAGTGCTTTAAGTGACGGCGGCAAGTGGATTATTTTCTCAACTTGACTTTTAAAAAAGGGATCATTCTGTGCAGGGGTGACTTTGGCAAATACTCAAATGCTTTTGAAGTCACAATCAAAATGAAGCCACACGCTCTAATCTGCTGAATATACTTGAACCGTAAGCTTCAGGTTTTTGCGAGCTGCAAATTTAGTAAATAATAATGTTCCCTGGTGTGCCGCTTTTTAAGAGAATGGTACATATGGATAGTTGGAATTATGAATAATTTGACTGTGAGCTGCAGGTTTTACGTACTGTAGATTTAAATGTAGTAAATAATACTGTTTCCTGACGTGTTTCTCGGTTTAACAGAGACGAATGTATGGATGGATAGTTGAAATTATGAATAATTTAGTGTCCTGTTACTCAGTACGGCTTGTGTGGGGGGGGAGAGAAAAACATTGTGTTGGCAGAATTACAGGTGCTCATAAAAATGGCAGGACAGGATGTGATATGACTCAAATGCATTATTCATTTAAATCGCTCCTCTGTCTTCAGGTGAAGGATTTATTGGTTCATTTAAAATTTTCTTTTTTTCCATTTATCATTCATTATCTTCCCCGTCTATGCAGCATCATGCGGTGGGGATATCAGAGGACCTGGAGGAATAATTTTATCGCCTGGTTACCCAGAGTTGTATCCCAACTCCTTAAACTGCACCTGGACTGTAGAAGTCAGCCATGGAAAAGGTGAGGTGTTTTTTATGTACATTTTCAGACAGAAACATTATTTTCACACATGCGGAAAAGGCATGAACAGAATCAAGTAAATAACTAGAAAAGCACTTGGAGAGCGCAGAGTGTTTGTATTTATTTTTATTTTTTTAAGGTAGTATTTGTAGTTTTTTTTAAGGTAGCGTTTGTACTTTTTTTAAGGTAGTGTTTGTATTTTTTTTAAAGGTAGTGTTTGTATTTTTTTTAAGGTAGTGTGTATTTTTTTAAGGTAGTGTTTGTATTTTTTTTAAGGTAGTGTTTGTATTTTTTTAAAGGTAGTGTTTGTGTTTTTTTTAAGTTAGGTTTTTGTATTTTTTTAAGGTAGAATGTATTTTTTTTAAGGTAGTGTTTGTATTTTTTTAAGACAGTGTTTGTACTTTTTTTTTTAAGGTAGTGTTTGTACTTTTCTTAAGGTAGTGTCAGTACTTTCCTCCACTAGATGGCGGTGAATGGCCTCATATGCAATTCTGTGCCACCATGCCCTATCTCACAATGATAAAGAATCCTTTAAAAAGTTCCTGGATCCAGAC
>JAQQZY010000009.1:19013349-19030068 GCA_030068375.1 Ostorhinchus rueppellii | reverse complement strand
CCCCCCCCCCCCCCCCCCCCCCCCCCCCCCCCCCCCCCCCCCCCCCCCCCCCCCCCCCCCCCCCCCCCCCCCGCGAATTAATGTCTGCATCATAAGTAAGTTATGTAATACTTGACGCTTAATTATATGTATGTAGTTTAAATTACAAAAGAGGCAGCAAGTAGTTCTTTAATACATGTGCTTGTGCTTTTGATTCACACAACCTGCTGAGAGTTGAGAATGAGTAATTTTATTATTAAATGCATTTAAAGGAGATATAATGTGCATTTCAGATCTGTGTTTTTAAACTGTGGGACTGTCTGAATCAATTTTCTCTCTCAATTTCTTTGACAATAATAGTAATTCATATTTGATGTGATTTTTTTTTTTTTCATAGTACTCTGTGTGCTATCTAAGTAAATTTCACCACAGAGTCTCCTGTGAGCTCGAGTCGTTTCTCTGTGGATGACACAAAGAAGCCATGTGAATCTGTCTTATTGTGATGTAGCAGTGAAAATCCCTGCACCCCCTGTGACTGGAACTAATACCACTGATTAAAATTACCCAAAGGCAATCCAGGAGTAGATTGGTTTGTGTACATGAAAAATCAAAAGAATTAAAAAAGATTCCAACACATTTACGTAGTCTCTTCAGTCTATCTTATGCATTTATACCACAGATACTTTGGTTGATGATCGGTCGGACTGGTATTATATGCCCACATTAGTTAAGGCAGTGGAGAGATGACAGGAAATCAGGGTGGAAATGATGAGCTGAGGGTCGAACCAGAGACATTGTAGTTGGTGTTGAGCGCCATAACCACTCAGCTTCTGAGCGTCCTCATGCTTATTCATTCTGTCAGAGAAAAATCAAAATATGTAAGAGAAGATGGGGGACAGAGACGGAACCTGTTTTAGGAAGATGACATTTTTCTTCTCTGCTGTATTGTAATGATCCTATCTGCAGCATACGCCCTTGTTTTTGACAGGAAAAGTACTCTGTCCAAAAAGCTGAGATGATAAAGAAGCCATGTGAAAACTGAAAAGTGCAGCCAAAGTTTATATTGGAGGGCTAACAGCATTAAGGCAATCAGATATGTTGTCTGCCTCCGGCTTCTTCTTTTCTGTTATTTTCTCTTTACAAGAAGGGCTAATGTGTGGGTTTTTCTAGTATTTATATAACCTTCTGAAAGAAAAAAATCCTCAGCGATTAAAGAACAATGATTCCTCTGTATATCTGTTCATATACAGGAATGGTGGCATTGATAAAGAATTTACTTTCAGGGTGAAAAAAACCCCACAAACCTTTCAGGGTCCTTCTGTTCTCTACATTGCTGTTCAGAAATATTTGTAATTTAAAAAGCATTTCTATATGATTTGTGGTTTTGCATTGAAAAATACACTTAATCATGCTGCCTTGTCTAATTAGTGGGTATAGTGGTGTTCTACAATGTATGTGTAACATGGTAATGAAAGATAGGCCAATGGTTCCAAACCTTTTTTTAGCCCATTTAAACATCGCAAATATCTGGTGAACTTCAAAGCAGAGACTTTTTTTTCCCTAAAATTAATTTGTTTTTGATCATGAAATGGTTTCTATGTTGCAAATAAATGTTAATTTTTGGGGACATTTAGTCTATGTAATGTATGTTATTATGGTCAGAGGCAGAAAACCCAGGTTCAGATTACTGCACAAAGGGAAAATTTGATTTCCCTTGGTCAGTCAGTCCAGCTTGTATTTACAAGGCTGACGATTAATACTGAAAAAACAATAACTGAAACTATGAATTATGAAAGAGCTGCAGCATCTGAAACCGACCACAGTGAACATTTAACAGATAAACAGTCCCACAGTGCTTCAGTTTCAGCTTCAGTTTGTCATGTCTTTTATGGATTGGGATTGTCTCTTGCAACTCACCATCTATTTTTTATTAGTAATTTTTAACAAATTTTATCATTTACTAGAAATTTCAGATGACCCCAAAGTTGAAAAACAGTGGAATAGTCCTTTGTCTGCAAGAAACCGGTGTTTTCAGTCACTGAAACTGCAACTTTTTGAAACTGAGTCCCAGAGTGCATACATTTGAAAACTCTGGTTTTTCGTCTTTGTCTGTACGACTGAACCGCAACTTTTCTAAAATGATGATGTCATAGCCCTAACTCTCTAACCTTTCATCTAGATCAGTGTTTCCCAACCTTTTTTGAGCCACAGCACATATTTTACAAGTTAGAAAAATCAGAAGGCACGCCAGCAACCAAAAATGTAAAAAAAAAAAAAAAAAAAAAAAAGTATATTCATTGAAATCTAATGCAAATCTAGTCTGAATTTACTTAGTGTGAAACCTGGGCCTGTTTAGTTGAACACAAAAGTGATATTCTTCCTCAAGAGCCCTGAGTCTCTCCCTTTTGTTCGGGGGGGTGGACATCAGGGGTGCACAGGCGACATTGTTGTGGGGCATTTGGAACAACAAAGCTCAGAGGGGTGCACCAGTGAATGAGGTCCGTTGTATAATTGTATGGGAGGCAAATCCCTCCCGCCCCAGCCCAGTACCTGGGGATCGTGGGTAACCTGCTAATCCATGCATCACTACTGAGGGGGCTTTATCAACAGAACACACCGCATCAGGGCCAGTTTTCTTTTTCTTTTGCAAAGGGAAACTGTTGTTATAGCATGGATCACTAGTGTGTGCAGCCGTATGGATCTATATCACACTGCTGCTTACAGAACCAATCAGGTGAAACTGGATAATCTTCCACGGCACACCTGATGACTTCTCACGGCACACTAATGTGCCATGGCACACTTGTTGGGAAACACTGATTTAGACGACACTTCACAACAACCACCACAATTGCAGACTACAGAGTAGAGCTCGTGTTACAACAGCTATTGAGCTTTTTGGAATTATTGAATCCAAATCTTCGGCTACTCTTCATTACAATGAGCAACAAACAACCATAGCGAACAGTATTTACTACATGCTCTTGGATCTACAACAGAGAGGGGCAAGCAGAAGGAAATATTGGATCAGACCCTTTAGAGCAGGGGTGTCAAACATGCGGCCCAGGGGCCAAATGTGGCCCGCCAAAGGTTCCAATCCGGCCTGTTGGATGAAATGGGATAAAAAGGCTGTTGAATTCATTTTAGTTCAGGCTCCACATACAAACCAAAGTGATCTCAAATAAAATAATTGCATAATAATCTAAATAAAAACATAATGACTCCATATTTTTTTCTTCTTGGTTTGATGTGACAAAAAATGATATGCCTATAAATAATGCCAACTTCAAATTTTTGTCTTTGTTTTAGTGCAAAAAATAACAGTAACAATCGAATGTGAATAACCTGAATAAATATGAAGGAAATTAGGCACAATTTTAACAATTTTCTGCCTGTTACCAAGTAGATGTTTAGTGTCTTTGTAGAGCCGATCCATAATGCACATGTAGAAATGATAAGTTGAGGCATAATATTGTTAAAACTGCACTTATTTTTCTTAAGAAATTTCAGTTTCTTTTTTTGTTTGGAACATTTATTAGAGTATTTTCATAATTTAATGGGGGGTTTTTGCACTAAAACAGAGACAAAAATTCGGAATTGTCATTATTTATACATTGTTATGCTATTATTTTACTGGTCCGGCCCACTTGAGATCAAATGGGGCTGAATGTGGCCCCTGAAAGAAAATGAGTTTGACACCCCTGCTCTAGAGCCAAGCAAGCTTCATACACATGCTCCACGTCTTCTTCGTTTTTTTGCAAGAGCATTACAGTTCCATCACATTGTTTTCAGTGGTTTTGTGTGTTCGCATATCTTTCCTGAAACCACTCTGTGTTTATGGAGAACTTTTTTGAAAATGACAGAGAAAAAGATGGGATAGGAAAAAGATGTGTGGACATGGCCTGAATCTTGGAGACATGGTTAAAATATCAGTGGGGAAACTAAAGTTACAGGTGGAAAGTTCTTCCCAGAGAAGTGCAGGACAGGCTGTTTGTTGTGGTGTAATGGTGTACGGATGGTTTTTTTTGGCACTCACTACTCCCACTACGACTGTCTGAGCACCATTAAGACACCACAGCATTCTTCTAGACATTGCTACTGACCAGGTGCATCCATTCATTGTCACAGTCTCCTCTCTTTCAAACAGATACTTCCAGCAGGATAACGAGCCTTGTCACAAAGCACTTCGCATCCCAAAATGGTTCCAGGAACATGACAGTGATTTTAATTTACTACACTTTCTCCAGATCCTGGCCCAATACAGCATTTTTGAGATGCGATGGCAAGGGGTTTTCACAGTGTGAACGCTGTGGCAAATACCTGCAGGAACTGTGTGTATTGAGTCAGAATGAACCAAAGAGTGGGCACCATCACTTTGTTGAATCCATGCCTCAAAGAACTTGGCCGCATTGAAGCAAAAATCTCTTACGCAATTCTAGCTATGTTTGTGTTATAAAATGACTGTGCCCTTGTACGGTGTCTGTATTTTCTGTAATGCTTCTAATATGTGACCATGCATATCTTAACTGTGAATTAATCACAGGAGTAATTCAACAGCTCTGGAATGCATTAATGTCAAAAAAAAAAAAAAAAAACTGCCATGGATCAAAGCAGGCTTTTTTTTTCCATCCAGCTGTTCTTATTCACGTCTTAAATGTGTGGAGAAAAACTCTGAAAATGCTTATATACGAATAAGATGGAAATATAAAGTCGAACAGTAGCAAATCTGAGAAGACCGATAATTACAGTGTGTGTGGAGCAATAAGGAGACTGTAAGGGCCACTGATTTCATACATTTATATTTAAATTATATACTGGATTGGAAATAGCCACAATAACTGCACACCTGGGTTCTGACAAACCAGCAATTCTGAGAACGATGTGGAGGCACAAACATAAGCGTTTGCTTTTTAACCAAATCAACAGTTTTGTCTGTCAGCTCCTCAAATATGAAAAAAATGATGACGATAATGACAAGAAGAAGATTGTTATTTGTATAGTTGTTGTCATAGCACACTTTACATGATATAAGCAAAGTAGAAAACAGAATAATGGGGGGAAAATGGCAGCATTCATGTACAATACACAGCAATGATTAAAGCTCACAAAGTATATATATATTTGTACTTTTTTATGTTTTAGTGTAAAGAACAAAAACATAGAAATGGTCACAGGTACATTCAGACATTTATATACTGTTTACTGTCCACAGATTTGATGAAAAAGTCCTATTTTCTGCCAAACTTTACACCCTTGTGTTGTTGTAGGTCATCCTTTCCATTAAATGAACATGATTGACAATTTTTATCACCAAGGAGATTGAGGGAGGATCTTTTTTTAGCCGATATTTGGTGATGGCTTTTTTTGCCTGCAGCAAGCAACATTCTAAACAAATACACCTCACTTTTACATAATCCCTTTAGGGCAATGCTAAAAAATATGTAGCCAATAGCATATCAAAATGAACACCAAAAACCGAAGACATCAATTTGATTTTATTTCCCCAAAAGCCAGGACCAGAATACACGTGCTTGATCTACCTCAAGTGATCCGCACTCCCTCCAGCAAGAAAGTTGAACTCCAAAAAATATAGGATTTCCGTACAGGTGTTACAAAGAAGCGGACCAGACTTTTCCAACAAAAATCCCTCCAGGTTAGTGAGGTAGTTGTACTACTATGAGATTTCCATCCCTCTGACCATGTCTCATTTGGTATTTCTTGCAGGTCTCTCTCCCATTGATTTTAGCTCACAAAGTACTGTACATTATTGTTCTTATTGGCAAAGTTTGGAGCCTTAATGTTGATTTAAAACTCAGTAGTTGATAAATATCCCCACTTATTTGCATTTTTACCTGGAAATTCCATTAAAATTTTGTGATATGGACAAAAAAATATTGGGATCACACCTGTAGCTTGTGGGACTTTCCATTCCTCCTGATGTGGAATATTTTCATTATCATGACAAAAGTTTTAAAGTCACTTGTCAATAATTATTACATTCATTGTCAAATTGATTTTCCCCTTAAGTTTAAAGGTTATTTTTTTCTTTCCCAGTGACAGTTACTTGTGGTTTTAAAATGATTATATATGTTCAGAATGTCACAAAAACTGCAGAAATGGAACACTTCAAACTATTCTGATTATAATGCGTCCTAATACATTTGTCCATATATTGGGAATCTGGATGGAAACATGTTTGCCTCCTCCATTATTTTGAAAATAACATTGCTTCCATAAATAAGGACAATTAGATTACATCAAATGAGAAACCAACCTGTGTATTTGGACATTATCATTACCCAGCAGGTATAGCAGCCCTGAGATAGAAAAGCACTAATATCCTGATCTAATATTGAAAGTGGTGTGTGATTGGAGACACTTAACTACTTTAGGATAATTCAAGGTTAAGATGCTGGCATAAAACTCTGGCCATTGTTCATATGCGGTGCGTTACATTAGCATGACTAGACCCAGAGGACAAAAGATTCATCATAGTCCTGCATAAATTAGGTAACAAGTTTACAATGATTTATTGACTTAATATCTGGACGTGATTACAGCAAAGGAGCAGATTGGTGTCATGCATGGCTGGCTTTGGATTAGAGGCAGAAATGAACGACACTGTACTTGTGAGAGTGTGTGTACATGCGTGTCTGTTTGAGATTGTGTGTATGTGTGTTGGCAAAGCAGGGGAGTGTAGCCTATTCAACATAGCACAGTGTTGGTATGCTAATACCACAGCAGTGAGCTGTCCCTAAGGGTAAAATCATCTCTTATTCAGAGTCGGGTTCAGCCATAGGCATTCTCATACTCAACAGATAAAGAAACAGGACTGTCTGTGCTGCTCTGTGTGAGCACACCTTATGTATGTGTGTGTGTGTGTGTGTATGTGTGTGTGTGTGTGTGTGTGTGTCTGTATGTGTATGCATTTGCATTTTTTGTTTTTTTGCTTTGTCAGTGTTTTTTTTGCCTGTCATTTGTCTTTGCCTGTTTTGTGTGTTCTGTTTTAACTCACACAGAACTAGTAGCAAGGTACCCTCATTATATAAACATAGGGATGGTTTCTCCTACCCATACTCTCCTCTCTGCTCACTCCATCTCCTCAACACTGACACCCGGTCAGACTCATGCTTTCAGTCCAAAGCTCCCTCTCATGGGAAACGTGGTGCAGCATTGCCTCCAGTGGCTGCAAGGGGACATTTGGAATCTCAGTTTTGCTTCTGATTTTGCTTTTTGTTCTCTGTTTTTCTGCTTCCTTCTTGGTTACGTGGTTAGTATGATGGTTTTGAGGGCTAAACTGTGAGGCAACACGCCAGAGGAGATCCACACCGCTACAAAGTGAAAATGACAGAAAGCTACTCCATAATTCATAGCCAGAAGGACAAACATATGCCGCTAGTTTTTACCTTTAGAAGCTGCCTCTGTTGCCCATGTTTTTGTTTTTTTGTCCATGTCTTTTTAGGTGGATCTCGTGTGTCTTTTGCTTTAAGGCATGTGGATGTAACAAACACATTGGTGAATACTGTTACCGCGCCAACACGGCTTTACCTACTTTCAGTTCACAACGTGCCATTTAAAATGCACACCTCAAAACATGACCCATTTATTGTTAACCCACGTGTCTGTTTACCACTCGGAACAGATGCTCTGCCCAGTTGTCACATTCCCTAACTTGTTTTAGTCAGGTGTGTTATCTGCAAGTTCTCCACTGCTGATTTGTCTGCAGATAGCTGAGAGAGCCAAGAAAATATAGGCTGCCAATTGTTTTTTGGCTAGCCCCCCCCCCCAATATCTCATTACAATATTAATGCTGCTAAAGCTCTACTAACTCTTGATATTAAGGCTTTCCCATTTAGGACTACAATACCCAATAGATTTACCTCCTATGAAACATGATACTTCATTTTTATTGACACTGCGCTTCAGCAGTGGAAGTGTTAATTATTAACTCACTATGTGGAATGGAGTTAACCTCAGCAGCACCTACTGAGTTTTTGAAACTGGGAATAAAATACAGCACAGTGTGAGTGCTTTTTTTTATATGACAGATATAGCACTATTTTATTATGAGATGGCGTGTTGACAGTTTGTGTAGAAAAATATTGTTTTTATCTCTTATTCCACCATTGACAGTTTGGCTGTGGATATAGATATAGATGATATAGATACAGATATATATTATTACAATAGGCAGTACAGTTGAAAGATTAGCCTTTTTGTTTGTATAAAAATAGATGCATTGTGAATGTAATGATCACCAGCTTTATCAGGATAAAGCGGGGTATGTGCACAAACAATGACTGTCGTTCTTCTGATGTGTTTGCACCAGAGAGCATAGTAGACAATGCTTCCTGCCGTTCCTAATACGCATGTATACTACACACGCACAGCTGCACAGACACAAACACACCCAGTATCAAAGAGGTAGTGATCCAGTCGGCCATGTCGTCATATCATTTGAGGAAGATCACATTATTTTCAAGGGTGTGTACACATCGATATAATCAGGGATGCTTAATTGGAAATATTCATGCCAGCATTATTTAAATAATCCACTGTTCATTATCATAAGCTCTCTGTACTTTCCTTCCCTGCTTTTTACTCAGAATAAAATTCAATTATTACTTTTGTGATCAGCAGCACTGATCTAACATGCCATGTCATTAGGTAAAGGCACTTTGATTAAATTAAAGGTTAGAGTTGACACAACCATTGTCCGCATGCTCTCCTCTTGAATTTCCCAGAGTGTGACATATCTGCTGCCCAGACTGATTTAGTAGTCTGTAGAATGGTCATGATTCACGAGTTATCATTTAGTCACTGAGCTGTATATGATAATAGTTAGGTTTAATAGTTTAACTTGAGTTTAGTTTCTTTTTGTCTTTTTTTTAAAAAATGTTTTGATTTTAGCTTTTGAACAATAATAACATAACATGGAGAGGTGATTGTCAGAATACTAAATTATGAATCAATATACAAAACAAAACCATTTTTGTGAAAGGGAGAAACAAATCGATGAATAAATATCACAGAAGGTGTAGTTGCACAGTCTTTGTTTTGCACAAATGGTCTCCATGCCTTTCAATAGTAGTATTGTTTAGAACAACATGTTCCATTTTAGCAATAGAAAGAATCTCATCAACACTGTTTGAAATATTTTTGTTGCTGCAACTGTACCAGCAATGGCAAACTGATTTTGATTGAATGAAAAGGCCCCTGTGAGAAGCCCAATTTAATTTTGAGTTAGAACATTTATAAACCATGTATTGGTCACTCCCGAAAGTGCTTTAATGTTCTTATGATCGTTCCCTTTTACCCTCTTTTTGTTTTCGTTTGTTTTGTTGTTTTTTGTTGTTTTTGATGGGAAAGTGTTTCTTAAAAAGAGAATAATGTTGCGCACATGTTGACACAAGTGAATTGTACCCATCACTGAAAATTCTTAAAACTGATAAATAAAGAATTATATATAAAAAAGGCCCCTGTCTTTTCAAAATTCCATTTTGTTTAAAACTCCAGTTAAATATATCACCTCTTAAACTCCCTAATACTTGGCAGTGCCAGAATAAATGTGCCAGTGATCATTCTGCACTGCCACATCTATCACACAAGGGAGAAATGGATTCACATATTTTACTGAGTTTAATTTTAGAGTAATGCAGTCTGCGTATAATCTTTTAAATAGAATTAATCTGTATCTAGAATGAATATGTCTCATATTAACTTGTACTGAAGTATCGGGCATTGAATTAGTAGGGGGGCATTCTGTTCATGTTAAAGGTCATGGCACATGAGACTGGAGATATACAAAAATTCAGGTTATCTCTTTGGATTTGTTTGTGAAATGTCATGTAAAGGTTTTCTCAGAATAGAAAAAATAGTGACCTGTAAACTGGAAATTGCACAATATTTTTTACTTGTACTTTTCATTTGTTCATGTCTTTTGTTAGTGGGATGAATTACTGTTTCGAGGTCTTGTGTGTAATAAACCCTTCTGTGTGTGTATAAAGCTGTGGGGGTGTAATATATACACACCGTCTTTTACGCTAGCATAAAAGGGTCATTCTCCACAGAACGTGCAACATTAGGGACAGAGATGTAGTTGGGTTCGTGGGAAAAACATATCCAAAACATCATGTCTTGTGATTGACCAAGCTGCATGAAGAAAAAACTAGTTCTTGGCAATGCACTATGATGAAAGTGTATTTTCCACCAACCTGCCAAAGACAACAGGAAGGTAACAGGAATGACAAATTCACATGAAGTGGCCTTGCTTCTCAAAGAGAGTACAAGTCCGTGGGTATTCTGCGCTATTACAGTCCCAAAAGATACGTTCTCCACATACACTGACATTCTTTGCTAGGTCTTAGATGTTACGTGCATAACAGTAATGACTTTTAATTAACATAACTGTCCCAAAAGTGTGAAAACCTACCTTATTCCTGTTCCCGGAAGTCAAATTGACCCACCATGTATACTTGTCTAAAGAAATGTGTTTTTGTCATTGTTGCTGATAAACTATGAAATAGAATTTCTCACAAAGGAAGGGAACCAGCCTCTCATCAGTTAAAGGTAACAGGAATGATGTCAAATAAAGGGACAGTGACAAATGGACCCCGAAAATAAAATCTAGCTACATTTCACAGTCATTAGCTGAAATACATGCAAATAATGATCTTAGTTGGAATTTTTTGTTTCGTTTATGTTCAAATATAAAGGTTTTATTCTGCACCTAAGGGCTGGGGACAGGCCTCTATGGGGCCAACTTGATCACAATATATATTTTTTAATCATTTCAACCAGAAACCAATATCATGTGGTCTTTTCAGCTAAATTTCAGATAGCTATTGCTTATGACACCTAAAATTATTTCAAACACCTTACAATTTAATACAAAAACAGCTTGGGACAGAAATTGCATGTTCTGTGCAGAATGACCCGAAACCGAAAGCGGAACTTAACACTGTTCTCGATGTTCGACCTCTGATTTCTATACCTCTCATTTACAGCGGATCTTACACGACATGTTCAGAACTTCCACCCTGTATCCACTGGGCCCCCTCCACTGCTCTATGGGCCCCCCACAAACACTATGTCCCAAGAAGTTGTCATGTTTACCCCCCCTCCCTTATCAGCGCCCTAGTTGGCACCTATGTGAAGAAGTAAACATGTGTTGCCCTTTAAGAAAAAAACCGGGTTCAGTCCAGCAGAACGATATTAACCTGCAACTTGTTAAAGTTGTCAAAGCACGAACCAGATTTTTTTGAAAAGACTGAACTGCATGCTTTTTAAAAATTCAGCTCAGCTTCCCTGATAATTGCCTGCAGGGACAAGACGTTGATTGCAAAAAAAAAAAAAATCTGCTATCATATTTTCTGACCCTGCTCTGTTCTGTCTCCCCCATCCCCTCTTTTCGTTGCAGTGCTTTTTGGTCAGTTTGTGGTTTTCCAGACACTGGCAACCGATGTGGTCGAGATCTATGACGGCTCCTCCATAGATTCTACACTTCTGTCCTCTATCTATGGCTCACACTCAGGTGAAAACATAAGTCTGCAACTCTAAAGTATAGTCTTATTTAAGCCGTAAGCTCTAGGTATGAGTAGTTTTGTCAAGCGCAGCATTTTGCAGCAGGGCAGTCAGGACAGTGCACATCTCACTTCAGATAAAATACACATTTTCCCAGGCAATTTAAAAACCTGAAAAGTTAGCATCTTTATGCTGCCAAGAAGCAATTTTTTTTTCTTCCGTTTCACTAATCATAAAATGAAACACATGGTGATGCACAATGCCATATGATTGCGATTGAATTCACCACTGAGATTCCAATTAAAATAACAAACGCAAACCAGCT
This sequence comes from Ostorhinchus rueppellii, assembly GCA_030068375.1. Classification (NCBI taxonomy): domain Eukaryota; kingdom Metazoa; phylum Chordata; class Actinopteri; order Kurtiformes; family Apogonidae; genus Ostorhinchus; species Ostorhinchus rueppellii. Next base: position 19,018,241 of record JAQQZY010000009.1, on the reverse strand, counting down.
GCTGTAAATTGTTGTCACAGTCTACTTGCTGAGGCTGTGACACAATGTAAACGCTTAGAAAATAAGCAGATCTGCATTCTCCCAGTATGACACAGAGGATATACTGATGTACATGAAAATGGCAGAAATATTTACATACGAAATTAAACTCAAACAGTATCTGCTGTAGACGTTACGTTCAAAGCTTTAATCAGATTTCTTCTTGCATTTCAGGCGAAACTCTGCCTTTGAGTTCGGGAAATAAAATCACACTGAAATTTACCACGAATGGCACAGACACAGCCAAAGGATTTCATTTTGTTTACCAAGGTAAGACTGGCTTTTGTGATATTTTACCACATTTTTTTGCTTGAGCCTTGCACTCATCACCTTAAGGACCGTTCAGCTTTGTGCCATTGGTTTCAGCCGGGCATGGCTGAGCAGAACAGGATAATGTAGAGTCAGAAAGCCTGCCCTGGCAAAGCAGATGAGAGTGACTAACGGCGTAAGTGGAGATATACCGGGACATAACCATTTCTCTCCGTTTTGTCAGTCAGTCTCTTCGTGTCCCTGCCATCTTTCTGCCTACCACACCCACCCACTGCTCTTTGTCTTTATAGTTCTTCCTCTCATGGTCTCTTCCTCCCCTCTTATCTCTAGCTGTTCCCAGGACAAGTGCCACACAGTGTAGCTCTGTCCCCGAGCCTCGGTTTGGGAAGCGGATAGGGAACGATTTTGGCATCGGTATGGCAGTACTGTTTGAATGTAATCCAGGCTACACGCTGCACGGCTCCAACGCCATCAGGTGTGAGGCCGTGCCCAATGCCCTGGCCCAGTGGAACGGCACTGTGCCCACGTGTGTTGGTAAGCGTCCTCATCCTCCAACCTTCGCTTCAACCATGCACGCATGCACGCACACACACACACACACACACACACACACACCAAAATGCACATCCAAAAAGGATGGAGCAGGTGCACCAAAACGGTTGGTGTCTCTTTTTTCCCGGTCATTACTTATTCTAATGTCTGTCACCCACTGCATATAGCACCTGCCTTTCTATATTGATCCATCCAAAAGGAGTACACCCCCCCCTAATTTAGGTGGCTTTTACTAGATTATGGCAGATTATCTCCAGTAGAAAGACTAATTTATGATGTTTGGGTAACTTTTCCAAGCATTTCTAAAACTTTATGCTCCATACATTTATTACATTTGTCTATAATGATGCAGTAATTTAAACCAAAAGGTTTTTTTCCTTTTCATTTAATGCTGGTTAAATACATTGATCATTTAAGCATAACAAATACCTTATGAATAATAGCTCAAAGGTTGTTTGAGATTCTTTCAAAGATATCATGCAAACCCTCGGGCCAGTGATTTCATTTGGGGACATAGATGCAGTATGCTCCCCTTCTACATCTACCAGCCTTTTTAAATTGCTGAGCATAATGCATACCAGTTTCAATCCCCCGATGAGTGATAAAAACAAAGCAATTTAATGAATGTTCCTTCTACAAATAATGATATTCTAGTATAGGTCATCTACAGTACATGTGTTTGATCAAAAAAAGCAGAATGATCATAACATCAACATTCCATATTATATGTTCGCTCCTTTTTTTGACATATAAAAACTTAAGTATGTGATATTTATGAGGTCATTGTTTCATGGTTATTTATTTACATGCACCATCTGCTCAGGAACTGGCTTTTCTTGTTCATATGTTTTTTGGCCAGCATATGTTGCACACATATACATAAATTTACCTGCATAAATATACATTGTGATGCACACTTGACATTTATATCCAGGCACAGATTTACATGCCTTTTCCTCACATACTGTGATCTCAAACAGACAAGAACAACGACGTAAACTTAGTGTCACAACAACACCCACCTGTCTACCTTGGGAAGATAAAGAACTACAGAAGAAGTAGGGAGAAATCTATTGAAGTCAGGCTTGGTGCCAACCAGCAAATAGTCCCAGCCAGTAAGTGCGGGAGATTTCAAGCCAGGGTTCATCCAAGTTTACTGCCAAGTGGGAAAGGAATAGAAGTGGCACGCGCAGTTCCATTTTAAACACAGTGATTTTTATCTGGAGATTGAATCTGGCTGTGGCATCTCTCCCAGAGGCAGTGTACTCGTCCAGAATAATGGATATAGTTTCATGGAACCTTCCACAAAAACACTATGCTCAATTATTCAAGGCCTCTTTACAGAATATGACGGCATCAAACACCTCTGTCTGGTAATACCTGCTTTATTGAAGACACATCTTCACCTCTTTGACCAGCTCTGATTGACCTGCTGCTTCATACCAACCTTGTTAGGCTTTCAACTTTATTAACATAAACCTGCTAAATTAAAACATTGAGTTCTGGTAGCAACACATCCTATCATGATTTAATTAGCCTTGCCTGAATGGGTGCATAATGTGTGGATGGCCCCTGTTGGTTTCTCTGTGGAAGTTATTTTGAATGATTACATATTTTTATTTGCTTCAGGATGGATTTAGACTTCATCAAGAGCCTTTAGAAATTAAAGTTATGGAGATAAGTGATTACTTTTCTCAGTTTCTTGCACAAACAGTCCCTTTAAAGTGGTTGTATGTAGTATTCATATTCCAGACTATCAACAGTAGGGGCAAAGCGAAACCAAGTCACCAGCCAAAACGACCAATAAATTAATGCCACATCTTCACAGATGGTATCTGAATGAAGTGTCATGCTTATTATTAACACATATTTGCATCTTGTTATCATCAATGTTTCCCCTTCAAACAAAAATTTTTGTTCTGGTTATTTTCACAGCGGGTCAAAATAGCATTGTGTTACTACAGTCCTCATATAAGTTACTGCTTCAGCTGATAGTTTACATTATAGTTCTGTTAGCTTAGGTGTCTTTTTTTTATCAGAATACATCCACAGTAAAACCACAAATCACCTCAGTTTTCTGTACGGTTTGTGTTGTCAGTAGCTGCACTAAAGATCTGTTTGGAATGGTTCAAACAAGGTCAGGTCAGAACTGTCACAGTTTAGTCTGAACTGTGGATCAACAACCAGCAACTTAGCAAAGATAATAACATCACATAATAACTTTATAGACTCATAAGCCTCATAATCAAATTGACCTGTGTAGAAGAAACATTGTGATTTCAGCTTCAAACTCTGTTCTTTTCATTTAGAGCTGTGTCCATTTGTTGATGCCAGTGTCTCTGTTGTTTTATCACTTTGCGTCTGTCTTTAGCCACATTTACACAGAGATCCTGGAAAAAAGGTGAGATGGTTGATCCCACCTTTTTTCCATCATTGACCAATTTCCACAGTCAAGCCAAAGGAGTAACAGAGCTGAGACAGGCTGGACTTTTACACAGCGGACCTGTGGTGATGGGGCGCAGTGTACAGTGCTGAACATAGCGGTGTAGCTAACCTCTCCAGAGTCAGTCTTTCACTATTCCACAAATGTTAGCATGGATAGTCCTCCACCCGAAGTGAAAACAGCTCACGGATCTCCCCAGTTTGAGTTCTTTCTGGTCATGTTGATATGTGTGTTTCCTGTACATGGCCCCGGCTCATTTTTAAATGCCCCCAGCGTGGGGATCGCGCATGCAGTATGTCATTAAAACGTCACCTTGATTGTGGAACGAGAGGTGTTCCTTTTACAGAGTGTTCCACAGTCATGATCTCACCTTTATCACAGCTCTGTTACTACCTCCAAATGTTCCCACCATTTTATTTACACAGACGTTGTTCCGGAATAAAAGCGTAATATTCCCGTAACAGAAGTGTTGTGTAAAAGGGCTACTGACTCTAAAAGTTGTTTCTTACTGGTCCTCATCCCATCTTGACACTCTGAAGTGGAAGATCTTTGGTAAGTTCTAGAGATGCGCGGATGACGTATATTTTCATCCATTTGCTATCCATTTGCACAAACGTTTTTTCACCAATTTTCAAAACCGAACCTGCCTGTGCATCTGCTGATTAATTTTTAGGTCTAATGAAGATGGCTTGGCTATTAGTAGGCCTGTCGTCTTTTTCTAACAATTTAGTTCAGTATATCTTGCTAGTAAGCTGGAGCCTTGGTTGGAAAAAAAAAATCTAATTTACAGCGATTCCAGAAATATCTCCACCCACCGCACAACGTGAAAGTTTGTTTAAAGCAACCCCAGAAGTTTAGAAACCTCCTCGAAAACATGTGCACCTCTTTTGCAATCATTTGTTTTCATACTGGTATCAAAACCTACTAGAGAGGTGTTTTGTCAGATGACAATGACTGTCATTACTTTTTTTTTTATTCATTTATTTTTTTATGTATTTTTATTTTTTGTTAGAGGAATGTCAAAACTTAGACTCTCTGTTGTAGGCACTGACTCCAAGTGCACGTGCGTCTGGCAACTTCCCAACGTGCGTTGTGCAGGGAGAGCAAGGAGATGTCTCTAATAGACAATATGTAAGATGTTTTATTATTATTACTAGAGTGCTTCAACCGCAACCTGGCCGAATTTAATTAAAATATTATTTTTCGTCACGTCATCCGCCCGATCCGCGGATTGTCCACCGGATCAGCCACGCATATCTAGTAAGTTCACTTCCATGGTGGACCGGCGCCCCCTCCAGTGGTCACATACATTCACAGTGACACATCTGCCTAACCTTGTGAATAAACTTAGTACTTTCAGTCCTGTAGGTCATTGGCATTTTTAACATAACATCAGCGCTTTTAGGTTATTTTTTTTATATATACAGTGGTACCTCTACTTACGAACGACTCTACCTAAGAAATTTCCAAGTTACGAAAATCCTTTGTGGAAAAATATTGACTCTACTAACGAAAGAAATTTCAAGTTACGAAAGGCACAATTATTCCATGCTTTACGGTAAAGTACACTTCCACTCGGCGCTCAGGA
>JAQQZY010000009.1:18980541-19007937 GCA_030068375.1 Ostorhinchus rueppellii | reverse complement strand
ACCAAAATGAGTCCAGGGTGGTCCAGTGCTAAACCATTAGATCCACCTGATACATGTCCTAACCTGAAGAAAAAAAAAACACTAGGGAGAGATCCCATGCCCCCCCTGGCAGGCCTGTGCGCCCCCCCAGGGGGGCACGCCCCAGTATTTGAGAAACACTGTTGTACATACATGAAAGCGTTTACAGAGTTGTGAGTATTTATTTGATATTATGGTAGTATTTTACCAATTTGACGCACTTGAAATTGAATTGATCTGATTGTGGAACCTGAACAAACATGATTGTTAATATCTTAGTTTCATTTTAGCATTTCACAAAGTCATCACAAGGGCCGGACTGGACCCTTTGGTGGGCCGGATTTGGCTCCCGGGCTGCATGTTTGACACCCCTGATCTAGATGCTTATTAAAGGTCAGATTAAAGTTGAGGATAAACATACTGTATCCAAAAAAAGAGAAAGCTGAAGAAAAAGATACATTTCTCTGCAAAATATATCATTAAATGAACATAAAATAAGTATCTCCTTCCACTGTTATTGATCCAACTCCATTTGTTTTACTGATGAATTAAAGTTGTAGAAGATGACGGTGTTTCCATGGTAACTGCAGAGCCTCTGAAGGTCCAAATGAGTCATATCTGATGACCATGAAAAGATGAATAACTGCATTTTACAGCAATTCTTTACATGTATTGATAGGATGAGTAAATCAAGAGGTATTAAACAGTTTATATCAGTGAATCGTTATGCTCGCTGGTGGATGTTTGGGTCTTTATGCGTTAAGTTTTGGGCATTTTTTGTCTCTTTTAGATTCAAGTTGTGACCTTCGCCACAGAACACAACTGGGATTCCCTGGACTTCTTTGACGGGGTTGATGGCAATGCTCCAAGGCTTGGGAGCTACTCAGGTAAAACTGTTACGAGTGAATTTTAGTTGTCAGCTCCCGCTTGAATTTCAATCAAACGTCACTGGGCCCCAGCAGCAGACAGATGTGGTGATGGAGCTGATGACATTTGGCATGTCCTTTGAGAATACTGTCTTAAAACCAGTTTAAAATAAGTCAAGAAATAAAAAAAAAAGAAAGTATCCCTCACCTGTCTCTGCAGGAGACATCTTCATAATCTAGCACCTGTTTCAGTCTGGTGCTTAATAAATGTAGTGTCGCCGTAGGGCTCATGCTAATGAAATGAGCACTCTTGCTATATAGTAACCAAGTAAAACTGGCCATGGTATAATTTTAGGGGCCTCGACCTTGTGAAAGAAGAACCAGTTTAACATAATGACTTCAACTTTCATAAGAGCAATCACTTTTATGAGACTAGGTGTCAGATTTTTCAAGTGGTCGATGACTCGTTTTGGAAGGAGCTCCTTTATATTGTAATAGCTCCACTGTACAGCTGTGATGTGCAGGGTAACCCAAAGATGAGGCATTTCAAGGAGCAGGTATCACTTTTAATCTGACTCAACTTCTCAGTGAAATAGTCTGAAGCACAGAGGGTGATTTGAGTCCGATTTGAGTCAGTGTTTCCACACATGCAATAAGTTTTCATTTGTCGTATTCATCGGCTACAATTTTGGGGTTTTGATGATTCTGTCAAAGTTAAAATTAAATATATTTCACATCATCTCCACTTAATGGAAGATGAAATTCATATTGTTTAAAGGTCACCGATTAAAATATCAACTGTAGATTATAATAAAGTGAATTCAGTTATGTCACTACATATTGTACCAGTGTTCCTTTTACAAAATTCAAAGGATTTGACAGCTTATAATGATTTAGATTTCACAGCCTGTCTTTGGTATAAATATATCAGCCACATGCAGTGATATGCAGATTTTATTTAACAAGATGATTGAAAGGAACCCTGTTATTCTTATAGCTCTGTTACTTGAATGCCATTTTTCTTGTTAATCAAAGAAAGGCATATCATAGCTTCCTAAAATAATTGCCTAAACAATTTCTTCTCAGAAATTGAGTGTTTGATGATGTACACTAAAAAGTCATTTTGTCAAAAAAAAATGACTAGGCATTTATTTTAGGAAGGTGGTGATATTACATACCATCCAGAATGAGAGCTGTTTGCGCACCATGAAATACAGTCATTCCAAATTTTAGTTTTTCAGATATACTCTGCAGTTTTAGTAAATGTGTATTCATCCATGAGCACATATTATGTTAGATATTTTGTAATCTATTATTGCACAAAAGTTAAAATTTCTAAATCTTTAAATACAGTCACAGAAAAAGAGCCACGCTTATTTTCTTCAGTTTCTTGTTCCTTTTAATGCCCGGTACAAGTAAAGGTACATTTGTTTGGGCAAATATAATGATAACAACAAAAAATAGCTCAGAATAGTTTAATTTCAGAGCTGATATTTATCCATTTTCTGTGTTTTCCTGATAAAAATCAAAATCACTTCAGTTCTTACATCAATTTCTATGGCATTGTACTGACAGAAATAGTCCTTTTAGACATTCCATGTTTTCTTTTCTGTCTGTTTTAGTCACAGGATACACACAGGAGTTAGTACTTGATTGCATAACCATTGTTTTTGATGACTTTTGATGGTCTAATGATGTTTTTTACGACTGTAAAGTTATGCAGCTAATACACTCACTTTAAAAGCAGGTTTTCACAACATTGTAAATCAACTTGATTTATTGAACGTACTGGTTCTAACTCAAACTTTGCTCATTTGCACGATGTGTGCATGATGTTTGCAAGCCTTTAAGTACGACATTGTTGAGACATTATATGAACCATCTTCTGTATATTGCTTTTTACAGGTACAACAATTCCCCAACTGCTGAACAGTACATCCAACAACCTGTACCTGACCTTTCAGTCTGACATCAGCGTATCAGCCGCTGGCTTCCACTTGGAGTACACAGGTATGAGGAGAGACGGCTTGTCTGCCTGCCTGTCACTTTGTCTGTCGTCACTTCGTTTCTATGTGTCCATCTTCTACTGGCTTCCAGCTGCTCCCCAGGAGTACAAAAAATGAGAGGGACAGCTGGTCGGGGATGGCACAGTTGGATGTACAAAGACAAAGTAAAAGGGATTGAAGCAGCAAGCAAACCTTAGTCTTTGCTGTATCTCTAAATTTCAGTGTGTGTATCCTCTTCTCTGGCGTACAGGTGCAGTTGTCCCCAGTGATATAAAACTGTCTTGTAGTGTAAAGTTAGCAGACCTCCATTTCTTTTCATTTGGAGACTAAATGTGCTCAGCTCTCTGTAGGCTCTGTAGGTTCACTCAAGGGTGAACTTAAAAAAACACACGATAAACATTTACTATCAACTAAAATTTAAGTCAGTTCAATTTCTAGTGTTTATGTGACAACACCTGTTCTGAGATGTTCAAAAAGACATAACAGTCACAGAGAAAGGAACCCTTTTCCAAATAAGATTTTCCTGCATTAAAGAGCTCATATTTTGCTAAACCCACTTTTGTTAGTCTTTGGTTCATTTATTTGTGTATTTGGACCCTAATAGTTCGTAAAGTTTGAATTTGAACCCTCCAGGTGCTGCAAAACTATCTTTATATTCATTCTGGCAAAATTGAGTGGATTTCTACAACCTGTTTTAATTATTTCTTAATTTGTTACATCTATAACTAGTTACGTCTCAGCATTTGCACATATAAGGTCAAGACTTCCTACGAACATTTCTCCAAATTATCAGCAGCAGTGGTTGTAGTCTATACTGAAAATATGTCCAAACGTCAAGTTGATTACCTAAAATGTTCAGTTGTTGGTTGTATTAATGAACACAAGTGGCTGAACAGGACAGAAAGTACAGTCAGCAACCTGGAGGGGGCGGGACATCAAGTGGCTCATGTGCATTTAAAGGGCCAGCGCTCAAAACCACCTTCCTGGTGTCATTATTCAGAAATAGGATTGAAGATGGACCTATGGAGTTGAATTAATGAAGAATTCAGACCCAAGCAGAGAATTTACAGTTTATGTAGAGCACAGGGAAATGTTTGAAAATGTATAATTCCATTTAAAGAAGCAAAATATCACTCCTTTAGCTGTTGTGCAGAAATGTACGTGTATATACTCTATAGACATTCATAAATATGCAGATCATAATCAAGAGATGCTGCCAGTGGATCAGGTATGTGCGTCATACTTTCACTCTGAACTAAAACACGACAACATAAAGACTGTATCTAAACCCAGTGGAGCGACTGATTTACTGTGTCCTTCTGCTCAAAAACAGTGTTGCAGAAAATGAATTAATCGCCAAAAACCTGCGGATGTCTTTGCGCTTGCCCTCATAGTTTTCCTTCTGTTATTTACTAAAGGCGTTTTTGTTTCATCTCTTCAAAATTTTCTTGATTTTTTTTTTCTTTCTCCTCATGTTTATTCTTTCTACTTTGTTGTTTTACCGCTCACCTATGTGTTGGTTTTCAGACTGAAATGCCTGACTATGATAACCCATTGGCTTTTTTAGTTTCAGCAAAGGGCACCGGGGTTAAAGCAGAAACGTAGCATTGAAAATGAGAGGTTACACATAGCCTCTGTCAGAAAAGAAAAGCCCTGATTACAGACTACACCATATTAGAACTGCCTAATGCATTCTTTCAGTATAAACCACTCGTCACATGTATTCCAAAACAAAAGAACGCGTAAAACATTGCAGTCAGTGAATCCGTTTTCTCTGTCAATCGTGTCAGTCCGCGAGCATCATATCACAGCTGAAAAAGACTTCACAGTCATGTCTGTCGCAGTCAGAGCTTCATTTCCCAAACACCCTTGTGTTGCTTGGAACTGCTCCATTGCTGTGTCTCTCTGTGGGCTCTTTTTTTCTGTGCTAACCCCCTCCCCCACGACCAGTACCTACTGCTGAGAATCACTCCACTGCCATGTCTCACAGTCGGCTCCTTCCTCTGTGTCTGTCTTGCACTTTATTGCTGCTTTTCTGGTAAAGCACATTCCCTAATGCTTTGTAAACCAGCCTCCAGTCACCATTTTTTCGACTTCGCCTGTTGCAGTTTACATTTGTTAGGTTGCTTGCCATATAGTTCTGCTTTCTGCCTATTGGCAAACATTTGAGTTTATGTATTAAGCTGTCAGTATAACTGCTTAACGCGAGTTTCCTGTATGTATCTTTGTATTTTATTTCAGCCTGTGGTTGGCTTTAACCACCCATATCTCCTACACAAACATCAGTTTTAACTACAACTTCATGCTCTGAATGCTCAGTGCAGTGGCAAGAAGAGAAGAGGGATTGGCACAGAACCAGCCAGCCAACCATCTGTTTTAAAATGTTTCCTTTGAGCGATTAGAGTCCATTGAGACCAGCCAGGGTGTTGTCTTTCACTATCACCAAAAACTTCTTAATACCAAAGTGATTAACATACCCTCATAGGACGGACAGTACACTGTCATGACTTCATGTGCAATATGGTGTTCTGGACTTTCATCTCTTGTAGTGGACTGAGGGCCTGTGCTTTCACATGAACTAAAATAGATGAGATGATGTTTGTTTTATAAAAAGATAAAAGAATGAATCAACCATTCAACTATCAAATTTAATCAGCATTTTTTTTTTGTTGTTAATTATACGTAGTTAATATTAGCATATACATAATGCTGCACATATAATTTATGTTCTGTCAATGCCAAACTTACATCAGAGCATTCTTTCTTAATGTATCTGTCCTTAAATATATATTTTTATATGACTGCGCACAGACACTCAGTGAGTACTGCTGCTTTGTCAGTCACTCTTATATTATAATTCTTGATATTGATGAAATTGTCCTCATCAAATATCTAAGATAAATGCTGATTTGACTTTTAAGTCTTTTTAACCAATGTACAGTTTGGCATTTCTCTCGAACTCACTGAGCTTGAATTTAGGGCAGTTTTCCGATTGACTATCACTCGGGGCTAAGCTTTATGTGGGTCTCTTCACTTGCTTCTCATGCTGACCTAGCCTCACATTTTAAGTTTCTGTTTATCAGGGATGTCTGTTGAAACTACTGGGAACTCGAAGCTGTGTGTTAGAGTTCGTCTGGCTTTGTGACTGTAACATTGAATACAGATGGGTCTTTCGTCCACACACAAGGTTTGACTCCCCCAGCGGATACATTTTTCATTGATTTCACACACTACTCTCTTACTATCTTTGTCAAACAAAAGCAAAAAATACAGCTACCATCTGGAGAAAACAATACAGCAGGAAAAAATATGCATAGTACAGCCAGTATCTACTTTAAGGAATATATTTCATCTAATATGTGCAGGTTCCATAATAGCATGTTTGTCTCTGTGGGATTTAATTAAATTTGCACAGAGCTTTACTTTAAAAACATAAGACACTCGTCCAACAGGGAAGGAGCACAGCAGGCCTTTTAAAGAGGCATGCCTTATTCAGAAATGCAGTACATTTCCTTCAAAAGCGTTGCTACTAAAAGGATGAAAGTAGCTGATGTGATTGAAGATTATTAAATGTATTCAGTTACATAAGTAGACAGACAGTGTGTCAGTGTCGCAGTATTAGGACTGGAAATGTCATGATGGGAAGCATATTGATTGTGTTTGCATATTTGTTGTCTTCTAATTTTGATTGAATGCTGCAGGCCACCTGGCTGTCACAAGGAGAGAGCCAGGCAGTTTATTATGTAAGATTAAAAATTGTAATTTTATTGGTGATTAATAATGAGAATGGTCATTGTGATAAGATTTGCAAATGGTTATCTCATGGCAAGAAAGGGGAGCATACCTCTGCCAAGGCCCCACAGTCCTGTAATTTTGTAATTTAATCAAATACCCCATTGATGTTACAAAAATGTGATTTTAATAAAAAGAAGAAGAAAAAAGCTCCATGCCACCTTTTTACCCCACCTCTTGAAGGGGACACAAGGGGTATTGTTTATGGTTCGGTTTGTTTGTTAACACTCTAGCAGCAAAACCATTGGTTGAATTCATACCAAACTGGGTTTATAGATTACCAGTGACCCAGAATCTTTACATTTTGCGAAAAGTAGATCAAAGTTCAAATTATTTTTTTTTTATGAATTTGTTCACCCCCCCCCCCCACCCTTACTTATAATGGGCAAAATTTCAAATGTCTGTACCTGCAAAACTTTTGATTGAATTCATACCAAACTGGATTTATAGATTATTTCCAGCGACCCAAAATAGATGTCGTTACATTTTGGGGAAATTTGGTCAAAGGTAAAAATGTTTTCCCCATTTACTTGTAATGGATAAAATTTCACATGTCTATAAAAACATTAAATTTGTTTCAATTTACGTCAAACTATGCACATATATAGAGACAACTGATTTGCTGACACCAGCCCACGCATAGACACGATGACATCAGCTGGATCGATGCCTAAAATAAGCTACAATATGTGTGAGGGGCGGGGTTTGTTGTGTCTAGCACCACTTGTTAATATTTGCTCCAAAGCTTAATGGGTTTGTTGTTGACCCGTACCTCACTCCTCCACTAAATTTCATAAAAATCAGTAACCACATTTTTGCATAATCCTGCCGATAGACAAACAAATGCAGATCATTACATAACATTTTTGACAGGAAATAATAAATACACTGGATTTAAATTTCCCAGATATGTCATTGTATTGCAAAGTTGATCTTTAACAAATCTGAGATAGATTATTCATTATAAGATAAAAAGATAAGATAAGACATACTTTATTGTCCCTGTGGGGAAATCTTTTCCTGGGCTCCATAGTTCTGCAGTTTACAGGAGGACAGACTAAAGAAGAATCTACAGAATAAAAGGAGAAGTATTAGATAAATATATTTGCATGTGATATATTCATATATATATATTCATAAATAAATAAGTTCAAGGCCTGATATGAACACACACACAACACTCTTTCAAGACCTCGTTGGCCCCCCCTCGTGTCACAGACTCTTCGGGCGTAAAGAGAAGGAGTTCGTAGGGCAGCGCCTGGCTATGGCTGCAGCCCCTCCTCCTGCTCATAACAACCGAAGGTCGCTTCCCTTCGCCTTCCTGGATCATGACATGCTAGTCCTGTGTGCAACTGTTGTTTTGTTTGGCTTCCTGCCAGAGGCTTTTTTTTTTTTTTTTCTCACAAATACCAACAAGTAGTGTATGACTACAGGTTGGTATTTGTCTTTTTTTCTCACCCCGAACCCTGTTGTTTCCTTTCTCACATCTGTGAAAATGGGGCGCATTCACTGCGAATCGTCAGTTACAACTGTACCTGTACCCCCATGTTTATGTCTTGTGTTTATGTGATCTTGGTTGGTTGTAATCTGGAATGTAATTTCGTTGCTCTGAAATATGCGCAATGACAATAAATCTAATCTGATCTAATCTTATAGCACAAATTGTCTATTGCACATATACAGCTATCGTGCAATCTGTAAAGAGACTTTGACAAATGCATTTTTAAATCTTTCCGTCTTTTCCACTGTCGGCATGTTAGCACCCACATAAAGTACAAGCAAGTTCCTTATCTTAAACTCAGTTTTCCGTGCTATGACAGCAAACGAAGAAAGAAACTAAGAACTAAGAACTATGCTTTGTAAACCCAAACCCTCATGATGCTGTTTTGTAGTGTATGAGGAAGACACACATTTTTTATTCAGTGAACTTGCACCAACATCTACAAAGTTACTTTCATTTATTTCGCTTTCCTACACTTTTTGTTTTATTTATTTATTTTTTTTCCCACCGCTTTTCATCTTTCTGAACTCTAAAAACTACCTGATTACTTGGAGATCTTTAATACAGAATGTTGATGCTGAAAATAAATCCGTACAAAATAAAACACTAGGGCATGCATATATTTATTGTCGACATCCTAAAATTTCATCAGCGAGAGCAATGTAATTGTCAAGGAACCCTACTGAAACTATCAGCTATATTTGATAAGGACGGGACTGCTTCCAGATATGGCTGCACACTCAGAAACAGCGAGTGTCGACCTTTTCACAGTGGGGCGACAGCAGACCCTGCCAGAATATGTATGCTGACAGTTTGACCAGAACCCATCTGTAGCACAATGGGAACACTTGCCATCTGTTAGCGAGCACGCACACTTAACCTGGGCAGAGCACAAAGTTCTGTCGGTTTTGTTGGAAGACGATCTGACGCGCAGCTTGATAACTGTTCAATATGGAATGATACGACAAATATTGGCCCTAATATGCAATATATACCTGAAATTGGGTTGTATGAGGTACGTAATCAGCAGCAAAACCTGTAGTTTAGCCACTTCTCCAAAAAAAAAAACCCAAAAAAACTAATAAGGTTGTGATATTTTTTTTCCTCTATATTTTAATCTGGTGTGCTGTGATGTGTATATATTCACGGACACTGTGTTCATTGTAGCCTTATGGCAAATTAATTTACAGCGGGAAATTAATGAATAATGCAAGTCGTTTAAGTCAAAAAATAATTCGGCATCAGCGTTTCACCAAAAGTAAATCATCACACCTTTATGTGTTCTTTCTATCTGAGCCAGTGAGTTTCAGTACAAGCTGATCGTTCCCTGCAGTGACAACATGATGCTTTCATCAAAGTGTTCACGTTATGGCTCCATTGTACTGTGATATCCAAGCTTGTAGCAGCCTCAGACTAAATGAAAGTCATTTCAGTACAATGCGGCTTGAAATCAGTTAGAATAATCAATGTAATATTAATTTGGAAAAGTTTTATTTTTATGTAAATGCATGATTGAAAATCCCCAAAGTGCCACACACCTAGCCCCCCCCCCCGCCTTTCTCTTCTTTAGTTACTGTGTCTGTCTGCGCTCCTGTTGCTGCCTCTTAGGTTAGCATCTCCTCCCACTCAAATATCTTCTCAAACTTTTAGTGCACGCAGCTCCACAATGCACAGAATGACTGTTCCCGGCAGTCGGTGTTCTGAATAGTTCCCTGTGATTCCACTTGGCTATGCCTGCTGCTATGTTTACATTCATCCACCCACCTACTTGTTTGGACCCGTTAAGCTTTTGAGTGGGCTTATGTGTGAATTTTTGTGTTTCCTATTTCACCTGTGTATGCTTTTCTATGCTTTAGTGATATGTGTATTTGTTATATGCCTACGCAGACGTTGGAACACTTTTTTTTTAATAGATGTGTGATTGTGTATATGTCTTCCTACTTATTTCCCCTTCAGCCTTCCTAGTAATTATGCAAAATTGTGTATGTATATGTTCTTTTTACACTTAGGACAGAGGTCCCCTTTCTTACATTTCTTGTTCATACTTCTACTGCAACAACTTCAATATATAGTATAACAGTATACAGTTATACGGTAGGAAGAAGTATATGTTTAATGAGTTCAGTACTATGAGGATAATATATGGGGGCTTCTGTGAAACTGGCTTCATTTTTGGCACTTTGACAGCTTTTTAGACCCAATAATAAAAAAAGAAATTTAGACATGTATCCCCCCAGGATGTACCTAATGATGACCTCAGATAAATGGAAAAAAAATTGATGAAATTAATGAATTTTTAATCAAATATTGGGGTCAAAAATAGGACCAAAACTGGGACAGGTAAAACTACCTAGGTGTCAGTGCATTTGATGTGGAAAACTGCTATATACTGCTATAAATAAGAACACTGTGTTAAATTTGACGATCCCAGTGGTTTTCTAATCCAGACATGCGCGTCATCTCCACTCATCATCTCCACTCCACTCACGTTGCATGCAAAAGTTGCCCATTTAAACTCCCATAAATTCTGAGTGATTTTGCAAAAGCAGTCATTTTTGTGAAACACTCTGCCTTGCATAATTAGTTTAAGTCTCAAAATGTACCTGTGAGAGAATAAAAAGATATTCCAAAAAACAGTAGCGTGTAATTTTTGTTTTTTTTTCTCACCTCGAACCCTGTTGTGGATTTTTGTATAAAAATAATATGAAAAATATAAAAATGTATTTTATCTGAAAAATAGTTTCTGTTTAATCAGTATTTTTTTTTTTTTTAAATAAACCCAAAAGTGCTTCCAAACTTCCTTCATAACATTGGTCTACAACTGGTTAGAATTTTTAGCCCCATGTCTAATTTCATAGAAGCACCCATATAACATTATTTCTGTTCTTGTTACTATGTACCCTAAGATCATATACATTTCATGCTAAATGTCCTATTTTCATGTAACCTAAAGACGGAATCATCACTGCTTTTAATCATTTAAACAGTATCAGACCTCTGAGCACCTGTCAAGTAGCACTGTAATCACTGTGTTCGAATAGAGCTCAATGCTTCTGTCAAGTAATACTTCAGGGATTGCTTTGTAATTTCACAGTGATTGCTTCAGATCACAGTCGGAAGGATTTTGCGATTACAGCCACTAGTAGAATAGCTTTGTGACTTGTCCCACTTTCTTAACTTTATGATGAAGAAAATGAAAAAAAGAAACTCACTCAATTATTATGTAATTACAAGAACATTAAAATGAGGCACCGTGTAATTACATTTAAAATTTGTTTTAATTTAATTATTCTCTTCTCACTATAGTGGATGGGGCAAAAAAAAAAAGCCATGTATTTCTGGTGAACATACATTAAATGTTGAATTGATGTGTTTGCAGTTTAAGTTTTGATTGAAGCCATGTTGTGCAGAAGAATAATCGCTGTCTACACTTGTGTGTTGTGACTCTTTCCTAAGCAATAGGTTTGGATTCGTGCCCAGAGCCGCTGCCCCCCAGTAATGGGCAAAAAGTGGGTGACCGCTACACCGTGGGCGACATGGTGTCCTTCCAGTGCAGTCAAGGCTTCACATTACAGGTAGGGAATAGCATGCAGTGCTGGTGAAGCAGAAACCCAGCGCTTACATCACAAGTGAATCAAATCTACCTGCCTGGAGTGACAATTTCAAGGGAATACTCCAAAGCATAAGTCTGTCAAGGCACCGTTACTAAGTAGTTTTTCTGTGATGTTTATGTATGTATGTGTGTGAGCAGGAGAGCAGGAATGTAATGTGTGAATGTGTGTGTTGGGTCACCGTGTATTTATGCTCGCATCTTCATTTACAAGAACGTGTATGCTATGGATGTGTATGTTTACCAGAGTGTTCATCTGGCTGAATGTCTGTTTGTGTGTATGTATCGGTTACAAAGCAGCTTTAACTTCCTCCAATCCTCTCAGAGTAGATACTGTAGCTGTAGAATTCTGAGCTGTGGAACCATCCAAGGCCATGGGCGATGGATTGTGTTAACAGTCGCCTCACTAATCCTGCACCGATTTTTTTTTTTCTTTCTCCCTTTCCTGGCTTGGGTATTCACTTCTTTTCACACTCTCTCAGGACAAACCAGCAACTTCTTATACACATCTTCAGGCTTAGTGTCTAAACAGCAAAAATAGACTAGGGGCCTTTGTAGAAACAACAGTGCTAGTGAGAATTAATCTTTCAAGTTCAGGTATGTGGTAGATGTCGGAGTTTCCGAGTCTGTCATTAGCTTTCCAAAAAAACCCAAAAAACAGGAGGGGATCAAACCAAAAAACAGCAGCACTATGAATATTTTACAGGAGATTAACCAGCGATATCCATCAGTTTTCAGATTAGTTTTGTATCCAAAAGAAAACAAGTCTGGAAGCAGGATGTTTGTCTTTTTCATGTTCTCTCAGGCTGTAACACATCTCTCTGTAGTTAGACCACAGGTGGTACTCTTGCTGCCCAACTAGCAGCAAGTGGTCTCTCTCCTGCTTTAACACCATCAAATATTTACACACAAGACCCTGAGAAGAGGATTCGGCGAAATTCAAGAATATGAGTGTTAACTAGTTCCACAGGACCAAGATCAAATCTGCTGCATCCACCTGTCGTTTTGATCTCTTGGTGTTTCTCTACTTTTTTTTTTTTTTTTTAACTTTGGTGTTTTTGGAAGTTGTGAGCACAGTGTTTGTTTGTTCTCTTCAACAGGGTAATGCATTTATTACTTGCATGCCTGGGCCTGTCAGAAGGTGGAATTACCCCGTGCCTCTATGCTTAGGTAATGTATTATTTGATACACTCTGACATTTCCAGTGCATGCAACTTCAATTAGGTGACATGGTAGACAGTAAAGTATTTGTAGCATCAAACAAACCCACTCCCTCTCTTTCCTCATGCTTTTCACCTCTCTTCACTAACCCTTTTCTGCCCATTTTCATTTTCCTATAACATTGTTTTACCCATATATACAGAGGCACACATAGATCAATGGCCTCACAGAGGACCTGTTATTGTATTGTGGAAAGCAGCAATTTCATTGTAAGATCAGGG
Organism: Ostorhinchus rueppellii; assembly: GCA_030068375.1. Lineage (NCBI taxonomy): Eukaryota > Metazoa > Chordata > Actinopteri > Kurtiformes > Apogonidae > Ostorhinchus > Ostorhinchus rueppellii. The sequence continues at coordinate 18,994,702 of JAQQZY010000009.1, read as the reverse complement.
CTAGGGGGGTGATGGGGACTGGATGGGTTTGAGGGGCAGGGAATATGAATTTTCTGCTTTCCCCTTCAGCTGAAAATCAATAAGGCTTTGCACCATTGGAGTGTATTGTTTGATTCCTGATACCCTTGATGAGTCTGGAGTCTCACTCAACACTTCTTCTGATGTTGATTGCCACCGTGATACATTCTAGAGATTATGAAGAAAACTCTTTGCTTTCGCTTTTGATACTTCACTGTTCTGTTGCCTCCATTTACACATGTACGCAACACAGGTGCCAACACACACACACACACTACATTTTTACAGTCCGTATGAACACACGCACACACAGCATCACAAGCTTAAGTGCGCTCACTGCTCTTCATGTAAATGTTTTGTCCCTATGGTTTTCACAGTTCGCTGCAGACATAAATCCCAGCTTTACTGTTGACAGGCCTGTTCTTCGGCTTCTCGCTCATTTGCAGTACATGCACTCACCCCAGCACCCCATTATCTATGTTCCTCTTAATAGCTGATAAACTCACATCAAAGTAGTTGCATGCCCCTGCACAAACACTATAACATACTTTAAGTGCTTCTCCTCAGCTGCCTTTTGAATTTATACGCAAACAGGTGAAACTACTATCCCCAATGGCTGCACAATTATAAATCCCTGGATAGTTATTGTGCATTTCTGGCCTTGGATGATGGACAATACCCCGTGTGTTTCCAAGCGTGTGGCTCATAAATAGGCCTGGTGGGGTTGTGATGGACGCATGGAAGTTTACGTTGATGCCTCTGGTGGCTGTGATTGCATTACACCCGAGTGTAATAGCAGGGTGTGCACAAGAAAACAGAGGGATTAGTGTAACCTTCACAGCATGAGAACATGTTCCATATTGCATTCAATGAAGAGAGAAGCATTGCAGGGGGAGGGTTGTTAACCAGCACCACCACTGTATAAAACTAGGAATGTGAATATCGAGTTGCTCATTTATTCTAATTTAAAGCACCAACAAACAAGGAATGGATGTGAATCTGTTAAGTTTTCACAGATGCCCTTATGGAGTATAATCCACACAGTTAAGCAGAGATGTACAAGCACAAGTCACAGACATGTTTAAGTACCTGCCTCCCACTGCAATCCCCAGTGTGTAAAGCACACTCACAAACACTTCATTTCTCACCCACAAAACTGCCCCTTTTTACTCTGCATACAAATGCATGAACACACATACTCATAAGCACATGTGGCAAAGGCACTTAAGCACCAGCACCTCTAGTGCTTTTCATTTTTGTACATATTTGCTCAATCCGACAAATACACAGAAGCACAGCACTCTTTACCCTCCCTTTGTATTTTACCCCCTTTTCTTTGTTTTACTTTGTTTCCCCACTGAGCTTTCCTTTTGGTGAAATGTTCTTTTTTTCTTGGTTTGTGTCCCTCAGCTCAGTGCGGTGGCTCTATGACAGATTTCAGCGGTGTCATCCTCAGCCCCGGCTTTCCAGGGAATTACCAGAGCAGCCTGGACTGCAGCTGGAGAGTTCAACTCCCTATCGGCTTTGGTCTGTCATATCCTCTACTCCCCTCTCTATTCACGTACCTTGTATTTACATGTTCTTCACTTACCTTATCGCTGGTATTAACCCTTGTTTTTTATTTGTGTAGGAATCCATCTGCAGTTCCTGAACTTCTCCACAGAGCCTGTTCATGATTACCTTGAGGTGCGCAGCGGGAGCTTGGAGACGGGAACAGTGATTGATCGGTTCAGTGGCTTGGTGGTGCCCAACTCTCTCTTTAGCACCACCCACGAGACCACTCTCTTTTTCCACAGCGACTATTCTCAGAACAAGCCCGGCTTCCACATCATCTACCAGGGTGAGGAGCAATCTCATCAGCATCTGAAAAAACAAATCCCTCAGCTCTATCAGTCCAAGCAGACACACAATAGTCAAGTCATCTTGCAGTAAGGCAGGCTTTCTTACTGACAACTGGTTAAAGAATAAAAATTGGAATCAATGATGACTATTGTTGATGCATTCAGAAGTAAAAAGCCTTGAATAGTAAGATCACTGCTTCTGTCAGTACAGCTTTTTATGTGATAAGCAATACATAAGTTGAAATAAGTTTTGTAATGGCCTTTCAATGCAACACCATTTTTCATTCTTGTTGCGATACTAAAATCTCTTACATTCCAAAATATTTTCTCAGCAAGAAAAAAAAAACCCAAACAATTTTTAAAACATTGTTCTGTTCTTCCCGAAGGGTTAGAAAAGTTTTCACATCAGATCCGAATATAAAAAAACATCAGAAAGGATAGATGTTTTTGTCAACCAGCAGAACAACACATACACTGAACAAAGCTAAAGTGAAACTCGACATGAAACTCATCCAGCCCTGGCAATAATAAGCTGCTGTGGAGTGGCTTGGAGTTAGTGACCTCTGGCAGCACAGAGGCAAGACTTTGGTTCCTCCAGACATCAAAGATACGATATAAAATTCTAGTGGTAGTGTCTGTATAGTGTGAGTACCAACTGTGCTCTATATTTCATTAACCCTCTGGCTGTGAATGGGTTTATTTTTTTTCTAGCGTACGAGCTACAGAGGTGTCCAGACCCACGGCCATTTCGGAACGGCGTTGTAATCGGTCAGGAGTACAGCGTGGGCATGACGATCTCCTTTGAATGTCTTCCTGGTTACACTCTGTTGGGAGAACCTTCACTTACATGCCTTCATGGAATTAGCAGAAACTGGAATCACCCCATTCCCCGCTGCGAAGGTGATTGACAAGTCTGTTTTATAAGCTGATATGTTTATTTATGCCAGACTTTTTAAATCACAATGAGAAAACAACTTGAAATCTGATTGACGTCTTCTTATTGAACCACCGATACCCAAACATTTGCTTGCAGTAAGCTCCATTTGTATTCTCATACATAACTAATCATGTTTATCTGTCATGTAATGCTTTTATTTGCCATTTTTATCCCTCAAACTCAGTGGGAAACTATTTATATAACTTGCACTAACAAATCCTTGCACACTGAGAAGCTGACTAAAGGAACGATAGTGATGTGCTTCCACCATTATTACCCACTAAAAATAAGTTCTTTGAAGTTATCTGAGCAGAAAAACACAGGCTCTTCAGTCTGATTGTAGTCCTGTCCTTTATTCAAGCACACTGAAGCATATGGTTCACTTTTACCACCAACGTAGCATCACTTTACTACATAATAAACTGGTACAGCCTGTTATAATGATATATGGAGCATTTGTAAGTCTTTATTACAAGGCTGATTATGCCTGTCTCTTGTAAATTTCAAGGGGACCCTGCAGTTGTAGCTCAGGAATGATAAATCACAGCTTCCCCCTGATCAGTTAAGTAAGGCAGGAACAGAGTTGAGAAGTCCAATACAGAGTTTGGGAGAAAGTGACAAATAATGTTGTTTTGCTCCTTAGACGCTGTATTGTCCCTGTTGAGTCTGCAGACCTTATTCCATCTTGAGGATGGAGCCTTGGCTTTGACTCCCTGCGCAAAGTCAAATTTTAACACACTCTTTCTGAAGGGGTATGACAGGGGAGTTGTAGTGTCAGAATCACTCAATGTCATCAGCTTCACAGCAACCAGTAACCATCCCCTGCAGTTGTTTCTAACAGGTGCATTCTCTCCCCCAGAATCTCAGTGATAACCCAATAACATACAGTTATGGTTTGTATTATCACAGTTAGTGCTGATAACAGCCATAAAAGCAAGTTTTATGACATGAGATAAATCAAACACTGACTTTCTATTTTTAGCCAACCTCTCAAACTTTGTTTCCTCCCTGCAGCTCTCTGTGGTGGAAATATAACATCCATGAATGGTACAATTTACTCTCCTGGACACCCAGCTGAGTACCCACACTTCCAGGACTGCATGTGGACTGTCAGAGTTCCCCCTGGCTATGGCATCTACATCAATTTCTCAGTAATCAATACTGAGCCAATCTACGACTACATCACTGTGTGGTAAGTTGTGATTTTTTTTTTTCAGTATATCATTCATCTATGGTCAGGTTATGGCATGTATCAAACACATACTGTTGTGTGAGCAGAGCTGCAGACAAAGTTCAAATCTGAGGCAGTCTTTCTGTATTATTTTTGTTTAATAAGCTTTACAAACCAGTGAAGCAGACTTAGCAAACAGCACAAGGCAGTTTCTTTAATAAAGGGAAACTAGTGAGTGTAGAGAAAAAAAAAAAAGATTTTCAATCTTGTATTGCTGTACTCACCATCATCACTATAAAGTCATTCAGAAGTTGAACATTGAAAAAAATGCCCACTGCTTTTGATTTAACCCATAGTAAATGAACTAATAGATCTCTTTCCAGATATGTTGACCTCTGGACATCTGTGGGTTCTTTTAACATTTTCTGTCAATTTGTGCTCTCAGACTTCTCTCACTGAACATAATTGATTTTGTTACGTTTAATAAAACAGACTGAGACTGACCGAATATCCTTTTTCTACTCAGTAAAGCAACAGTATGTGTCTAATAAACAGCTCCCTAGTGAGTATGTAGCAACTGCTACAAACAAACTTTTCACTTCTCAGATAATTATGCAGCGGTAACTATCACACATCTCACATCACTGTGGCAGCTGTCTGTCTCTTTCGGTCTGTCTTTCCTTTTCCATCTACATTTCTTTAGCCCCTTTGTAGTAGAGTAAGCCTTAGGCAGGCATCCTCTTGGGTGATACAGAAGGGAAATGCCTTCTAGCATCTGGGGCTGTACCACTCATAGCATGGGAGAAGGGAGCCACTGGCACTACTGTTTTCAAATGAAATAGCGCATAAACAATCAGTCCCCTGATGGCAACATTTCATTTCCCTGCCTGACTGCCATCTCCCATTTTGCTGATCACTCTGAAATGAAACTGCACCAAGACTTTTTAATATATAGGATATTCAAGGTACACATAAGTGAAAAAAGCCTTTAGCATACATCATTCAGGTGAATAGTTAGTGTAAGTGCCGCTAATGAGATGGTTAGATGCTAATAAAAAAAATGTATATATACGGTGTATATATATATATATATACACACACACACACACACACACACACACAATAGAGTAGTATAATTTAAGCATTCATCTAGCTAATCTTGACATTTTTAGCTTTAGAAGGGCCTTTTTTTTAATTCAGGGAGCATTCTCCAGATACAGATCATGTTGGTGTTTTAAGATGTTTGAAAGTTCTCTACATTTATCAGCAGGGGTGCTTCTGCGTTTTTGCAGCTGGTAGCTAATGATGCCACATGAATGGCTTCATCGCTAATGACAAGTTCTATTATCACCCCATAGCCATTCATCCATTCTTCTTGTGGAGGGTGATTAGGATGAAGAAAATCATGGTGAATGCCGTTTTATGTGTTGTGATATGAATGTGTGTCGTGATACAACATGATCTTGTACATTCTATTAATAATTCATTTATATGTATAAAGTTGATGACTACAGCATGAAATGCACAATGTGATTTGTCTTAGAAACCTTAGAAAGAACCATGGTCATAATCAAATAGTAATTCTAAGGTGACCATTGCTACAATTTTCTGACTAAAGATTACCTGGAACAAAAATCTGATCATATCTGACATTTAGGATGATCTTCTCACAGTGGTGTACCAGTGTTGTTCCAAGCTCAGCTCCATTGTTTACTCCTATAGTAGCACAGGTGGTTGATACACACAGATGATGTTTTATTGATGTATATTGATTTAGCGTGTGATTCAGTAGGTGATCGTCAGGTGAAATCTGACGTCACACCCAAACTTTTTACATTCAGATCTCACAGTCTGATTTGCAATAAGTTATGAGTTGCTAGAAACTCTCTGTCTGTAGGCACTTTTCCATACCTGAAAGATCACTTCACCTCACCAGTGTGGAAAAAAAATCTAATATAGCCATAAGTCAGTCCTGCTCATTGAAGTACAGTATTGCTTTCTGAAATATTACTAGATATTTCAGTGGCCTTAGCTACCTGAGGAGAGGTGCTGCAGAACCTCTACAGGTCTCCACACTTCTACAGTATCACAAGTAACATACCGTTGTACTTTCTGACCCTACATTTATTGAACCCACCCGTTTTCAGCCCCTTCCCTCCAGCTTCACCTGGAGACTCTGGTGTCCTCCCAGGCCAACAGGAATACAGTATATACAGTATATATATGGATGTTCTAGGCATGCCCGCAGGGTCTTCTCCCAGTTGAGCATGCCTGAAGTGGCTCCACAGGGAGGAGTCCTGGAGGCAAACTAATTAGATGTCTGAGTTACCTCAGCTGGCTCTTTTCAGGATAAGCGGTGCAGCAGCAGGACTACTCAATACTCTTCTGACACACAGGCACCTCATTTCAGCTGTTTGTATCTGTAAATCAACAATGTTACCTTCAAGCTTAGCTCCATTTTTAACATGACATTTCAGTACAATGCCACTTGTCAATTTCACACTTCATTGTACCCTCATTCGGGAACAAAGCCCAAATATACTTAAACTGCTTCACTAAGGGCAGCAGCCTCAACCAGGAAAGGTGGAAGCGATCCAAGAGATGGGTCAAACACAGCACTCTAACAGCTTTTAGGATGTTCAGCATCTCAGGGTGAATCTCATCCATCACTGGCATGATGCCAGTAACTATTTCAGTAGCTGTTACTTCCTTCTCCTATCTTATTGTCTGCTTTAAGAGTTAGACATGTCTGTGAAAGATGATACTCTGGTTTCCATCACTTACAACAACTACCACTGTCATGTTATTTCCTGAGTTTGATGGCAGAAGGACATTTAATGCAAAGTAAGATGGACTTTTTTTAGTGCATAGAGTATGTGAATTGGAAATAAGTTGACCTGTACTGTAACTACAACTGTGTATATCTGGGCATCTCTTATTGGATAAAACCTGTCAGTGATGCTTAATAATTGGGCTTTTTTTTTTTGTTTGTTTGTTTGTTTAATGATGTTATGCTAATCAGTGAGAGAGGTTTAAGCATATTGATAAATCTACACAATCTCAACAGCAATTTGAAGCCATTATAAAGTCAATTCAGAGGTTTGTTTCTAACCTCATTATACAATTTTAGGTAGTATTTGCTAAAAGAAAAGAAAGAAAAAGAAAACATGTTGATGAAATTGTTAAACTTTTGTTTGTTTGTTTTTTTGTTTTTTTCATTTTTGTGTTTTGGTCAGAGCCTTAATAAGTGTGACCTGTCTCCTAACATTAAACGATTAAAAAGCAAAGAAATTTCTGAGGTTTTTATGACCTGAAACCTCAATTTATTTAGATTTTTAATCATCATTGGGTACTTAGGGGTTTTTTTTTTTGGCATGAAAAGCTCAGAACTCACATTTATTACTCATTTACACTATCTTAAAGTTAAAAATGTGTGAGCCCTATCCATATGTAACATGGCTTAAGGGGTCTAAAGTTTCAACCTCATCAGGTAACACATGCCCAGCTTCTACTCTGACAGTTAATTAATGAAAAAAAAACAGTGAAAGTTGTGCTCAAATCCTCCAAATGAGCATCTACATGTTTGCTTGAGGACAAATAGACCTTGCTCTTTGATCCCGGTAGGTGATTACTGGCATTTCTCCATAAATCATGCACTCAGCCCTCCTCTCTGTATCTCCAACTCACTTTACAGGGACGGACCTGACCAGGCCTCGCCTCAGATCGGTCAGTTCAGTGGAAACTCTGTTCAGGAGGGCGTCTCCACCACCGCCAATCAGATACTCATCAAGTTTCACAGCGACTTCAGCACCAGTGGCTTCTTTGTTCTTCACTACTACGGTACCCTCCCCTTTAATACCATCTAAGTAAAGCCCTCATTGCACACTGTGGTAATGACCCTTATTCATTTGGTCCGCGATACTCGACACTACAGAGGAAGTGTTTGTAATTTTCCCTTTTAATGAGTCATTATTTGGCCTTTCTCATTTTGCTACATACTTGATGCCGCTTCCAGTTGCGTGTAACTATAAATGATGAATCCCTTCTTATGCCTGTTTCCCATCTGACTATTAAAAACGCCCCTTTGAAAAGAATTGGATTAATAATAAAAATGTCCCCAGTCTCAGCTAAATTAGTGATTGGTTTTTGAAGATCATGAATACTGATAGGTCGCAATTTATGATCTAATCAAGTTTCAGTGCAATGGGAGAGGAAGGGATGCACTGCAGATGAATAGAAAATACATACACACCCACCCTCTCTCCCGTCTCTTCCTTGAGTGCACATAGAGATTTGAGTGTTTGTCCTTTTCCCAACAGCGTACCAGCTAAGAACGTGTCAACCACCTCCTCCGGTCGCCAACGCCACTATCCTAACCGATGATGACGAGTTTGAAATAGGTTTGTCTTATTTTATTCCGCTTGTTTACCGGCCATGGACAACACATAATGAAATGAATTTTCAACAGACACAGCTTGCAAAGTAATTTGCTTTGACAGTGTTAGACAGTGGTTTTGAGAATAGAAAAATACACAGTAATTGTTTTTAATTATTTAACACTTCAGCTATTTGAATCATATTTTTAGCTCACTGCAGCCATTGTTTGTGCACATTTTTTTTTGCTTTGTTTACTTTATACACTTTACATACCTATTTACAGGTTTTTTTTGTCTGTTTAAGCGCATGTACTTTTTGATGATTGACTACCAGATGTTAATTTGATTTCATTGTTTTATCACGGGCACATCCCACCTCACCTTCTTCATTGTTGTACTTTACATTTAATTTTCTTATTTACTTGCTTCTTTTTTTAGGTAGTTTCCCCCCCCCCAAACAGTTTTGCAGTAAAATAGTTTGAGGACTGGGCTAATTAGTTTTCAGTATAAGCTGTTGGTGTATTTCAGTGTTCAAATGTGATTAGCAAAGTGAAGTGGAAATCATATGGCTAGTGGCTCCTTTACTGTGTGTCTTTGAAATTGACTGTAATTGTGATTTCATGTGTTTGTGTATGGGCACAGGCTGGCACTGTAAACGTAATGAAGTGCCTTCAGTACTCTATCTAGCTAAGGGGATGTCAGTCTTCATTAGGAAATGTGTTGTTGATTACCGTTTCAAGTGCTGCTACTGAAGAGGCTTTAACCAACGCAGCTCTGCCGTTATGTGTTTGTTTGTGTGTCTGTATGATTGCGGGTGTAAATGACCTTACAGGGGACATTATTCGCTACACGTGCCAGCCGGGCTTCACCTTGGTGGGCAGTGAGATTTTGACCTGTCGACTTGGAGAAAGGCTGCAGATGGATGGACCCCCACCAGTCTGTCAAGGTTGGTCTTATGTGCAAATATGTGTCGGTGTGTCATAAAGGATGCTTAAGCTCATTTATGTGTATGCGCGTCCATACTCGGTTAATTCTGCTTATATATGTGTACCTGGCACCAGTTTGCCAAGGTTGGTCACAGGCTGCAGCACCCACTATCAATGCGTCATTTCACAGACTGCCAGCAGGGCCCTAATAGCAGGTTTCTGATGGCATACAGCATCTGTACTTGCAGAGTAAGAACACTATTGACCCAAGATCATAGTCTTGTGCTTTCCTGAGAGCCCAGCACTTATCTGTGTTATTCTGTGGGAATGTTTAGTCTGTGTGAAACTGATTACAAATCTGTACTTTCAAGTGTAACAAGGTATATCGTGGTCAGTCATATCTTCCCATTTTGGTGTGTTTTGAAAGAAAATAGAGCTTATATTTTACTCCTAATCCCTGTTCAAATGGCCCAGTGGGCTCGATTGATGTAAAATGTCTCCCTGCCCTTGTTTTTTTCAGAAGATAGATTTTCAAACAAGAAGCAAAAAGGAATGTCTGTGTTGTCTGCATCACAGATTTTGTTTAGACCAAAAACAAATGCCATCAGCGTGCCTGTCGTGCCAATACATCTCTGCCGCAGACAACACAGTGTTCTGAAACCTTTTATTCCCTGTGGATAGTGTAGGCTCATTTGAAGTGCCCTAGAGTCCTTTGTCTACAAGTCTTCAGCTGATGAGCATTTCTGCCTTTATTTCTTGAAAACTACAAGTAATCGTATTAGACTTGTGATCAAGCCATGAAAGACACTCAGCAAACCCCAAACCTGCATTCATGAAGCATCTCAGAATATGACTGGTGATTTGGAGCCTGTTTTCTCCTCCCTCCCTGTTGTTATATAATGTTGGGCTTGATATCTTGATTTCTTACCCTCTAGCATTTTTGCAGCTGACATTGTTTTTAGTCTTACTTTTAAGAATTTGGCTGCTTTCATCGCAGTACATGGAGGGTGCCACACAAGTAAAGCAAGCCACGTCATAAAACTTGAATCAAGTAATCTGACCTGTGATCCAGGAAACCTACTCAAGTTCTCATACTTTATTCATCAATGCCGCACTCACATTAATAGCTCTGTTAGTGTTAGTTCTGACAAAGGTCAGCTAGACCAAACGAATGGCAATTGAGGTCAGATGTGTGGATTATCCTTGTGCCGCATTTGATGCACGGAGTATTTTTTCTGAATTAAACATTTATCAAATGTACAAGGGGCATAAAATCTGCAGTATTTTATTAGCGAGTCAGATGATGAAGAATGAAGTGAGATAGGGAACAGATGGACAAGCTTTGTTTGATACTGCATTGCATCAGTCTGGCATACAGATACTGTACCATATTAAGCCTGACACAAATAGAATTATAGTAAAATACTTTCCAAAGCTTTATTTTATTACTTGTTTTAAAGCAACTAAATTGGCAAATGAGCAACAAGCTAAATATTTTGTAATAATAATAATAATAATAATAATAATAATAATAACAATAATAATAATTGTAATAATAATAATAATAATAATAATTGTAATAATAATAATAATTGTAATAAAAATGGTGATGTTTCTTCTCTGCCAAGGACATTAAGGCTCACTTGAGAATACTGGAACAGATTTTATGCTCTATTGTCATGTTGATCCTGCCAGCTCACCTTCTCATGTGTCTGGAACTACATAAAGCTCTGCCAAGTCCAACTAGCTCCAATCAGCTAAAGCACACAAATTGTACTTGAAATATCCTCACTTGTTTTAACAGGAGAGTGAGTTTGATTTATCCTGCCAATTCTGCTGGGAAAATCACACTGGGGCTTCCCTAGTAGGACAACACATCATTTTCAGTTGATTTTTTTTTTTTGGTCACACATAAGTCAGAAAGTAAAGACATGAAATAACAGGCTCACAGGAATAATAATACTACCCAATGAACTGCCAATACTCTTATTTAGGTCATGTCGAATAGAGAAGAAAGCAAAATCAATGTATATATTTTTTTCCCAGAGATGAGTCAATATTGAAAAAGGTGAAAAAGGTGAAAGCCAAATAGTCACATTTATGTTTGCAAAATGCTCTGAATGATTAGTTGTCTTATTTAGCTTCAGCTTTCGTGAACACCTTCTTATGACCTTCTCCAAACATGAAATTTTCATAGATAGAACTATCTTAGGATGTCTGAGTTAGTAATTCATTGTGTGACATTTTCATGGATCGTCTCATTATTGTAGTCAAGAATTCATTACATTTTCTTGTGTTGGATATGTAATGTCCTTGTGCCACCTCTAGCACAAAACTAATTGCTCTCCTTGGGACATGTAAAGTTGAACTTAATTTGAGTTGACCTGCTATTCACATCTAAGAGACTGCTACAGTAAGCTTGTAAAAGGGACAGTTCCTGTCAGCAGCTTGCCGATAGGGCAGGAAGAAGAATTCTCTTGTGTTCCCAGATTCCGCTTTTGTTTGCTGTCAACCCTTCTGTCTTGTATTGTTAATTGTCATTTCATGTTACAAGATAGCACCAAAGTGTCCTTGCACTGCCTTCTATTCACCTCAAATTTTTTCCATATTTCCCCTGGCTCTGTCTTTATTAAAGGCTATGAATGAGGAAGGTTATACAGAAGTTTTGATTAAGGATAAGTCATGATTGAGTCGACTGCTGTATTTGCTTGGAAAACCATCTGCCACACCAAGGCTGACTCAAACCCACTCAGTACTGTCATATCACTCACTGTGTTCAGAAAAAGTACCATCATGAAAAAGATTCTTTGCTTAAACTTCATCTCCCCTCTGCTTATATAAGCTTTATAGTACGACGTGTCTTTACAGTAGTTTACAATATAACAGTTACCAAAATATTCTCATTCTGTAAGTACAATAAAATGAAAAGAACTGGCAGTTTGTACAAGGCTTTACCAAGACATGGTTTACTGTTTTGTTACAATTGCCAAAGCCAGTTCTTTCTGAATAAATCAGGCTGGCTTGCTTGTTATGCTGACAAATGGCGATGTGTTTTCTATCAGGAGTTGCAGTAGTTACTTGGATGTAACTCATTGGCCACTTCAGGGAGGTTTGTGATTAATATACAGTACTAATCCCCCATTTAATGCTCATTCCCTTGAGATGAGAGGGCGATTCTTTTTGGAGGGCAAATAGAGTTAGAAATGCCATTAGCTGTAGTTTATGATTATTTAACAATTTTATTTACACTGCTCATCACTTTATTTATCGGCCCTCCGCTAAGTGTGCTCTCATCATACTGTACAGTTATATTTGAGTCCATATTGAAATAACAATCAGTATGACATGTTTTACTAAGGCGCTAGGGTCAACATTTGTCATAAGGCTGAAGTACTGTTTCAGCACATTGTAAGCTTTAGTCTGCTTACAGAACAGTTCCTTGCTCTTATCACGGTACTTGTTAAACCTATCCTAAAAAAAATAGCGGCACTGAGGTGCATCAAACAGTTTTAATCCTTCCCTGATTCTGATTGTTTTTTTTGTTTTTTTTTTCAAATCCCTGAACCAAAAGTCTGTCGGAGGACTTAAAGCCGCTACTGTCCTTATTAGACGGACCTATGTTTGTTACCAGGCAATGTTGGCTTAAGTACTGGTCTTTTAATTAGTTCAGTAACAAGCTTAACCATTTTAAGCACAACATACCTGATGGTGGCAAATGAGCCATTCGTCATCTTCGTACAAAAAGGGAATGGAATGCAGGGAATCTAAACGTGTAGATCAGAGAAGTGCACTAAAGTGTCATGGCTATGTCAGTATATTATCGTTCAGAATATGTGCGATAGTTTTCAAGGTTCGTATTATTTGTTCTTCAGTGTTTGCTCTCTCTATTCACAAGAATTCCCTCTGGCATCAGCAGAAAGGTTATAAATCTAACAAAGGTTCTTTGAATTCTGAATGACATCCAGAGACGCAATATACCTGGATACGCATTGTATTCATGCACAAGATGGCAAGACATAATTACTCCATACATGTAACACAGCAACTCGATAAAGGGGCCAGGCACCCAGCGCTCATCTCCTGCAGAATCTTATCACCAAGACATAGTGAGTGACAAAGAGAGGAGACGAGACACTATAGAATCGTAAACTTTTTATCTGAAAAATGTGTTTAAAGGAAAATAATACTAAAGAGCGGGAGGGATGAGGAATTGGTAGTGACAGAGATGAATAGATCAGGGAGACATGTTTGTCAGCGTTGATATTGATAAACAGAGGAACTGACCAATTCCTCATTTTTTGGACTTGTATAGAAGAAAACCGAGCAGAGAAAAGAGGAAGGGCAGTGAAAACCCTCTGAACTCTTGTGTCGTGCACAATTCACAGAACTGTACATTCATGGCTCTGTTCTGTTTCACTCTTCTTGACCACCAGAGGCTTGATGTAATACAAACAAAGTCATGAAGAATCTGTTCTCATTCTGCTTCAACTTAAGGTCCAATCAAGCAAAAGTGAACATCAACAATGAAAATTAAATTTGCACACGTCATTTATCAACTGGGCTCATGTTTTAGGTAACGGTCTCTATTTTATGGAACTGTTATCCTTTTTAAAATACCACCTGTAGAAAAAAGTTACAACTGATTTTGTCGATTGTACTTATTACACCATAGCATAGTTCAAATTTGATACTAAAAATTATATCTAAAAATGTATTTAATCTGTTGATTAAATAGATTATTGTTATTTTTCAAGTATTACATTTTTATTACTTTGTAAATATTATTGATATTAGTGAGTTTCAACATAAGTTGATCATCCATCCATCTTCTGTACCTGTTTTATCCTCACTAGGGTCACGGGGGTCGCATGGAGCCTATCCCAGCTACTTAA
>JAQQZY010000009.1:18956912-18973503 GCA_030068375.1 Ostorhinchus rueppellii | reverse complement strand
ACTATGGCAACCTGTCCACGTGTTACCACATTCTCATGTCAATAAAACAGAGACTTTTCAATATTTTACTCCAAAATTTATTTTCAGCATAGCCAAACATAATATCGAAAAGATTTTGTCCTACTTGATATCAATTTATGTTGAGAACCACACGTTTTGAATGTTCGTGTAAACCTTAAAAACTTGATGTGCATTTGAGGTCCACATATTATCAAGCAGTAATTTGACATTTTTCACTTAAAAACTGTATCTCAGTTATACATAATGTTAAAGTGCGTATAAATGCCCACTCAGATACATAGAACACATGCATGTAAGTGCTTACATGCTCTGCTTACATGACAGAGACTGTTGAACATCAAATGTGTCCACACACTACCACTTGATTGGACACCTGAAGGAGCAGATAAGGAGGGCAGCCACGAGAATGCACAAGTCCAAGGAAGCCCAAGCTGCTGTAGCACAGGCATCACACCCTTTAAGCCAATCAATTTTAGACACTCCTGGTTGACATTTCACAGGAAGATCCCTGAGCTTGTATACTTGTGACATGTATCAACAACTCATCTTGAGAGTACCTGCCTTGACAAGACACAGTCCTTCCTATGTCCTCTCTTACATACAGTGCATCAGACATATGGAATCCCAATGACACCTCCACTGGGTGTCCATCACAGTCTGCACAGTGGCTGATTGATGTGAGAAGCTGAAACCCTTTTAGGAAGAAATGAAGGGCTGGACCGCATAGTAACCCCAGACAAGACCCATAGGAATTCCAGTGCAAACAGTCCCTGGCAACAGACAGCGTGCAAATCTCGCCAACTGGCTTTGCAGATGCAGCAGTGAGAAGGAAGGCGGTCGGACCAGACTGCCATCCGAGGTCAGCCGATTCCTCGAGCAGTGCAGAACATAAAGATTTCAGTATAATGGTCGAAGGAGTTGTTGAGTTGCAGTTTGCCTTTGCTCAGGTTGGAGCACTTAACCATCACATATGCCCACTGTTCTTGTAAGGCAGAACCTGTTTGCCCTTGGCCTACACAGGAGAAAATAGCACTGTAATACAGCCAGGAAAGATCCAAATGGCATCAAGAGCCAGAAGGGATAGTAATAAGCTTTAAGTCAGCAATCACAGGATGACTACTCCTCTCCTCCCTTAGCCACAGACATCAAAATGAAGTAACAACATTTCACTGAGATTCTTCAGTTAGTTTTACAAACCACATGGTAAAACAGCGCAGTAATTGTAGTAGCAAAACAGAACCAATCTGCACATTAAGAAAAGGTGGAATGGTGTGACTGCTAAATGCCAGGCATCTTAATCAGTGTACTCGTCTCACCATGGTTACGTGTAGCTTTGTTGGTATTACTGTATGTAATTTATATGTCAACCTCCTATATTTTGACAGGATGCATAACCTTCTATTACACAGCTAGTAGGAGTCATGAAGCGGTTTGATTGCTCCCAAAAATGGAAATGCAAAAGCAGGAGATTAAGAAAACTTTGCATATAGTATTTTTCATATTATCTAACTGACATTCAGTGGTTTTGCTGCTGATTTTTCCTCTGTAATGAATGCAATGCTTGTAGAAATACACTCCACATATCTTGTTATCCTTGTGTTGCAGTGTTTACTTCTTATTTCCTCTAATTTAAGTGTTTTCGATGGTGTTGGGCTAATTTAGAGAGTGTCCTGACCTTGTTGTCATGAGTCAGTTTAGTGATTTAGTAAATGTGCTGTTATTTTGAAAACCTCTGATTTAGACTTCAGAAATTAGATTTGGCTGCTGTCTTTGAGCCAGAGGGTACTCTAGTTCAGCTAAACTGCAGCGTCTTCTGAGATCTACCAGTAGGAATATGCATACTCTTTTGTGCTACATTTCTCTCCCTCTGCCTTTTTTTTGTATCTTGATATATGTCCGAATGTTTCCAGTGACCTTTTTATCCCGAACAGCTGTTCGCATTAACCTTTTATATGCGTCATGTTTCTTCACTAGTGGCTCAAAGACAAACTTGTGTTAGCAGCACCCAAGGAAAAGAAATAAAACTGGCTGTCATAGTTTCAGATATGCCAGCCTGCAGGAAATGAAGGGAGCGCTCTGAGCTGATACACATGAAGTCACTCAAACACAAACGCACACAGAAATTTTCCATAAATACAAAGTAAGCCATCTCACCTACTGAGTATTATGTGATAGATAGATACCAGGGGAGCTTGGGGACAACAGCAGGTGCAGCCGCTTGGCCCTTAGGTGCAGTAAGAGTCTTGAAAGGCTGGAAATGTACTGTAATTATTTTAGCTCTCTATTTTTTCATTATAATTCACACCATCATTGTGGACCATTCACAGCCTGCTCTTTGACTCAGTTGCAGTTATTATGAAGCCTTTCTCCTACCTTTTTTCACCTGTCTACTTATCCACCTTCTCAGGTGTCAGTATGTGTGTGTGTGTGTATGTATATATATATATATATATATATATATATATATTACCTCTCTCTTTTTCTAATGAAATTAAGTCTTAATTCTTTGTCTCCTGTCAGTTCAATGTCCTGCCCATGAGGTTCGTTTTGATTCGACGGGGGTAATCTTGAGTCCGGGCTACCCTGAAAACTACCCCAACCTCCAGATGTGCTCCTGGCTGATCAATGTGGAGAAGGGCTACAACATCACTCTGCACTTTGAACTCTTCCAGACAGAAAAAGAGTTTGACATCTTGGAAATATTTGATGGTGGGCTTTATTACATTATTGGCGTTTCAGCTTCAGTTATTCAAGTTTGCTTTAAAGAGCTCATATTTTGCTAAACCCATTTTTATTAGTCTGCGGTTCATTTATTTGTGTATTTGGACCCTAACGGTTCAAAAGGTTTGAATCTGAACCCTCCAGCTGCTGCAAAGTTATCTTTATATTCATTTTGGCAAAATCAAGTAGATTTCTACAACCTGTTTAATTCGTTACGTATATAACCAGTTCTGACATGTTATATAAGGTCAAGACTTCCGACAAACATCTCTCTGACTATGCCGTAATTATTTGTCAGCAGCAGCGGTTGTAGTCCATGCTGAAAATATGTCCAAACTTCAAGTTGATTACTTAAAATGTTCAGTTATTGGTTGAACAGGACAGAGCTGCACAGCCAACAATTTGGAGGGGGCGGGGCATGAAGTGACTCATGTGCATTTAAAGGGCCAGCGCTCAAAACAACCTTTCTGGTGTCATTACTCAGAAATAGTGTTGAAGATGGACCTGTGGAGTTGAATTAATGAAGAATTCAGACCCAAGCAGAACATTTACAGTTTACGTAGACCACAGGGAAATGTTTGAAAATGCATGAATCCATTTTTTAAAAAAAAAAGCAAAATATCACTCTTTTAAATGGTATACAGTATCCCCATTTCTACATGTGGTTTGGTTATAATATTTGTCTTTTGTTATCTGTCTGTGTAGGTCCCAATATCTACAGCCAGAATTTAGCATCACTCAGTGGCGACATTGAAACACCCTTCAGCCTGACAACAACAGGCCACCAGCTTCTGCTGCGCTGGTCCTCTGATCATGGCACCAACCGGCATGGTTTCCACATCAGATACGTGGGTGAGTATCAAAGTATGTATCCACCTTATCATCATATTCTCTTTTTATTAATGCTATTTGTATATATTGTGAAAATGTGATAAAAGTCAGGTTTGCACTTATAGCAACTTACACTTCAGTGCCCACGTAGAAATTGTTCAAGCCAATTTATATTGCTTCATAGAACCGTTATTATTTAAACCAGGGGTGTCAAACATTCAGCCTGTGGGCTAAAACTGGCCCTTAAAAGTCCAAAAATAATACAGAAGTCATTGACAGACAAGTCACTGAGTCTGTACAAGTTGTTTTGATCATAAAGTTAAATGTTATATTTTTCATTTCCACATGCCTCTTGCTAAATATTTGTATGTGTCCACTGTTATCTAAATAATAAACTGAGGCATAATATTATTTTTTCAAAGAAATTTCACGTTGTTTGTACATGTTCAGGTTCTTCACATTTTTCACTTAAGGATACTTATACTGTTTGTTTGGTTCTTTTGCATTAAAACAAAGACAACATTTGGAATTGGCATCATTTATAAGTTATTGGTTTGGCCTGGCTAAGGTCAAATTAGACCATATCGACGCCTTCTTAAAATAATCGCCTAAGTCATTTTTTTTTCAGATTTTTCAGGAAACACAAAAAAATGAACCATTTGTTGAATATCTGATATTTACTAGCAGTTTTAATCAAAACAGTTACAACAAACAGATGCCTACTGACATAAAAACAACAAGGTCAGTCAAACATGGAACATGACAGAATGAAATCACTCGGGCAAATTTTTGAACATCCCAAAATGACTTAGGCAATTATTTTAAGAGCGTGACAATATGTGGCCCTGAACTAAAAATAAATTTGACACCCCATCACTTAAACCCTCTTTATTCCAAGCTTTATTCTCTTCCTATGAAGGCAACATGACTTTTATCACAGTGTTTATCACAGTATGCAATGATTTTAGGAGATTTTTAAGATACCTGTTAGTTTCTAAAAATGTTTTGAACTGGAAGGAAGGATAATGGCTCACAGTAGAATATATTTTTATACCGCAAACCACAAGGCAGGAAGAAAGTCACAGTGAGGTTTGCATGCTGTTTTGCACTCTTTAATTTCACAAGGTTTTAAATTCTTAAGTGAGTCTTTAATAAAGCAAGTGGTGCTAAGCAAGAGCAGTGCAGGGAATCTTCTTCCATTTGAAATGCATCAATAATAATGAAAAAGCACAAAAGACATTCATTTTTTATACTGTGTTCCTCCATTATGTTTAATACACGAAAGCGTTATTGTGAAAGCAGTCGGTGTGATGAATTTTGTAAAGAACACTCCTCCTTGACTTGATTGACTTGAACAGGAGCTGACCTTTACTCCGGTGCGTCCTCTCCTCTTAAATCCCAGCTATCTCTCAGTTGTGCTGATTTGAGGGAGTGTTTGACGGCCTTCTTTGAATTCACAGTCCTCGCTTTGAATACCTATCCCATTGACTATTCAGTGCCCATATTGAAGAAATCAAATGTACCTTTTGTGTGTTCGATGGGCTGTAAGATGAGGAAAAGGAAGACTATGGAACAAATAACTGGGGGGGATGCACCCATATTGCATGTGTTAAAGCAAATTGAATATGTGTGTACCCATAGGGCACTGAGAAATAATAATGTGATTTTGAGGACTTCCTGTGCTGTGGCACACAGCCCAAGCACTAAAGAGATGTGACACTCCTCAGGCATTTTTCCTCATTATCTTTCTACATTTAAAATGGAGCTTTTCTGTGACTAAAAATGTTCACCTGAGTCTTTCTCTGGAGGAGCTTTGTTAATGCGTTTTCTTTCTGTGCTTTATTTCTTCTTTTTACTAAAAATCACCATATCTGTGCATCTCCATTTTCTTTGTCACCGCACACACCCTCTGTTTCACTCTCTGTTGCCTTACCATTCTTCTTTCCTCATCTCCTCCTTTTTTCTCTTTCTTCCTCCATCTATTATAGCCATGTACTGCAGTACCCCTGACTCCCCACAACATGGCTTTGTGGTGAGCCAGACTGGGGGTCATCTGAACAGCATGGTGCGTTGGGCCTGCGACAGGGGCTACAAGCTGATCGGAAAGGGCGCAGCTGTGTGTAAGAAGACCCCCTTTGGATATTACACCTGGGACGCCCCCGTCCCTGCATGTCAAGGTGAGCTCATCAGACCTGGCAGCCTTTTATTTGCAACTTCAGTCAGCCTTTTTCCTACTTCTTCTGGTCACTGCATCTGCAGCCCTGTGCTCAGCAGGCAGACAGGCAGGTGCTTAAGGCACCCAAGTGTCTCAGCCCAAAACCCATTCCTGTGTTGTTAGCAGCTGAACTGCATCTAGCCTGATTGAGAGCCAGCACCCTGTCAGGTGGAAAGGAAACAAAAATCAATCGTCCCTTCTTCTGTCAATTTCCACTTCTTCAAATTACTTTGGCTAACTCTCTATTAGCATGCAGTGGCTGCTCCTCTTAGGCTTCACTCAACTAATTGGGTTCTTTGATGCGCACATGTGAATGTGTGCATTAAGGTGCACGTGATTGCATGCACTGGCGCAGACACATCCACACACACACAGACGAAAACAGCAACAGATGGTGTACTCAATTGCATTTTATCATGATGCAGTGAAATCAAAATATGTATGTCATGTACTTAAAATGATTTAAAAACTCTTCACACCTGTGATTGATTTTGTCAGTCTGGTAATTGCAGACAGCTTTCCAAAGCATATAACCCTAACCATGGCTGTAGCGGTCCATCTGCTATCTGCTACATGGAGGATATTACATCTCGGCAGGTTCAGTCTTTCATTTATTCCACTGTATGAGGGATGCTGAAAGGAGGTACTTTACTAATCCATCAGTGTTGGTCATGCATCTTGGAGATAAAGCACTGACCAGAGAAATGTTTCTGGTTCACTAACATTCAAAAGAGATGAACAATCCACTTTTCTATCTAGAAGCTTTCTGAAACATCCTAGGTAAGGTTTATAGAATCCATGTGATTATGATCTGCTAGATTGTAGCAGTAGTCAGAAGTGCTGATTGATTTTCTCTTAAAGGTTAGTGAGAGGGATCCATTCAACTGCAGGCCTCAGGCCACATTCTTAACATTTGATATTTCACACTGTTCTGCTACGGTTGCCATTCCTTTTCATGATGTGTATGTTTGCGTAACTGTTCCCATTTAGTGTGGCCCTGCAGATGTTGGTTTCCCCAATCTGTTCACTCCCTCTGACTCGTGTCTGATAAACACCTTGAAAGCTCCTAGCTTCAGGTTCCATTCTCATTTAAGGCCACAGTAACCCAGATTCACACTGAAGGGGCAAGGACACGGTCATTTGTGGGACTTTCTTTTTTCCCATGTGTGGATATAAAGAATGGTCACTTCTTTCACAATGAAACCTATGAAAACCTTGCAATATTTCTGAAAGACTTTTTATATACATCAAATATATGTATAAATTCCCCATTCCATTAGAACATTATGTGATGCCTAGTAGGAAACTAAGTCATGTTTGAGGACTATTAAGATTCACTGGCTTAAAACAACTAAACTAACTACTACAACTAAAATGAATGAAAACTTTTTATCATATTGTACTATAAGATTATACTGTTCAGTTTATTTTGGAGCTGTGCTACGTTACCTTCAATTTGGGTTCAAAATTAAGTTCTGTACTTTGTACTAGACAAAGATGTGTTGATCATTCCATTTATGTCACTGATATTAAACTTTGTAGTGTTAGAGCTACTAATGTATGTTTCATATCTGATAAAGTAGCACCATACTACAGCATCTAAATTAACAATGTTGAATAAACATCTCTAATTTGTTTACTGAACTTCATAACCTTCAATTTCTGACTGTAATATACTGCAGTAATTTTAGCATATGTAATATAAACAATTGTATCACCTCTATATGTCACAAAGGCTCAAAACTGGAAATAGCTCTTTAAAAATAACCATTACACCATCTGTAATTTTCTGTTGAAACTTAGCACCTCTTCAACATGTTTTGACATTTTCTTAATTGTTTCTAGTTTGCTTTTCAGTATCTAATGTTCTTAATTCTCATTTTTTTAAACTGAGAATGTTGGGTTTTTGATGTTATTAAATTCCATACATCTTATCTCTTTATTAAATCTGTAAAGCAGACCTTTGAAGTTGTCTGTCGTGTCCTACCAAACCATTTTATTTTTTTGCCTCACATTTGCACACAAGAAAATTCAAATGGTTTTGTGACTTTACAAGACAAATGTTCACGACTTGGTCACATTGGTAAATTTGGAAATTACTTTAGGTGTACATACACATGTTTTCAGCAACCCTTGTGAGCCAATGTACAAATGTATACATGTATGTATATCCACCATGCAGGCTTTTCATTGTACATTTCTCCAGGATGTGCCTTTTACTGCTCATAAACATGTGTGTTGACAACTGTCTCCTTACCGCCTGCAGCTGTGTCATGCGGTGTGCCCAGTGCGCCAGTGAACGGAGGTGTGCTCGCTGCTGATTATTCTGTCGGCACACGGGTGACCTACTTCTGCAACAGTGGCTACCGGCTCTCCTCCAAAGAGCTGACGACCACAGTCTGCCAGCCAGACGGCACCTGGAGCAACCACAACAAGATACCCCGCTGCATTGGTGAGTGGAGGAAGCTAGGGTGTATGCAAAGGGATGTAGTGAAGAAGGAAAAGTGATTTAGAAAGATGAGGTAACCCACTGCATGGTTAAGCAGTGGGGAGAGGCAACCTATGGGGATGGGAATGAATTTTGAATTTTGACAGCTGTATCCGAGACAAGTAAAAAAAAAAAAAAAAAAAATCAGTTTGAAACCGTCTTTGGAGGAGATGGGGAATAAATCCTTTCAACAAAATGCTGTACTGGAACAAAAGTTGTCATAAAATACAGACTGCAGTCCCAGCAGAACCACATGTTCTGATAAGTCTGTTTTTATTTAGGAAAACACTTTTGGGTTGTAATGACAGGATGGAGGAAGAAAGGAGAGAGTAGTAGTAGAGGGAGAAACGAGTCGGCGCTGGGGTGAATGTAAAACAAGCCAGTGCAATGCCTTTCCATTTGAAAATCTGTGTAATAAGTGATTGACAACCATGTTTACTAATGAGACCGATGTTTATTCCCCTCTGTAAAAGTGTCTCATGGTGAAAACAGAAACAGTTTATTTTGAAACTCATTTGGTTTTAGAGGGCAGATTTACACACAGCTTTGTTGTGGAGCAGCTTTTGTACAACTGTAGGAAAAGTAGTTGCTTTTTTTTTATATACTTTAACCCATGGATTAGTTTATTCTTGAGATTAAACCTTTCTCATTCGACTGTTTACATTTCCGCTACACTGTTGTATAGTTACAGTATGTTTGCAGTCTTGGACTTAGCAGTGTGTGTACAAGGGATAAAAGAAGAAAGTGAAACAGAGGTGAATTGGATCAAATAATCCAAACTAATGATGCCCATTCCCCTCCGACCGTCCTCTGCTTTCAGTCATGACGTGCCCCAGTCTCAGCTCCTTCTCGCTTGACCACGGAAAATGGAGGATAGTCAATGGTTCACACTATGAATATGGGACTAAAATCATCTTCACCTGCAACCCTGGATACTACCGCGTTGGCCCTGCCCACATCCAGTGCTTGGCCAATGGGGTGTGGAGCTGGAGAAACGAGAGGCCACGATGTAAAAGTGAGTCAAAACGTACTTGTTAATCACATAAAGACATTTTTGACATTCCAAACCATGCATTGCTTTTATAGTTTTCTTTTACTTCTTCTGTCTATACAGTTGCTATCCTTTCGTTGCATATTCAGAACTAATAGAACATGCATGTACCACATATTTATTACCTTAAATCCACCGTATAGTTTGTTTGAACTGAATAATAGGATAATAAAAAGGATCTGACAAATGTTATCCAGTTTACTTCATAATTCCATACTACACCAGGTATACAACAAATTATGGCTTTTAATATGTGTAGACGACGAGAATGAACACTTAGTTTCTTTAAACAGCAAGCCAGTGATCTTTTTTTTTTTTTGCTCTTCCTCCATTCTTCTGTTCTCCTGGGTTGCTTAATATATGAATGGGAAAAAATTCAATGCTGCTGCAGGAATTATTTATTTATTTATTCTTTTTGTTTGTTTGTTTGTTTTTTAAACAAAATAGCTGAATATTTTGTCATAATGCCAAAAGGAAGTGCCAGCTGGCATGTTGAAAGTTATTGGGATAAAGGCAAACATCATTATCTGTCTAATAAAATACTATTGGTCACTTTTTACCCCACCCCCCAAAGGGAAGGCAAGGGGTATTATTTTTGATTCAGTTTGTTTGTTAACACTCTTGCAGCAAAACTATTGGTTGAATTCATACCAAATTGGTTTTATATATTATATATTGCAAGTGACCCAGAATAGATATAATTATATTTTGGGGAAAGAAAGTCAAAGTTTAAGTTGTTTTTTTTTTTATCTTTTTTGTTTCTTGTTTATTTATAATGGGTGAAGTTTAACATGTCTGTAGCAGCAAAACTATTGGTTGAGTTCAAACCTAAATGGGTTTATAGATTGCCAGTCACCCAGAACAGATGAATTTTTAAAATGTTTTTGCCTGTTTATGTATAATGGCGGAAATTTGTCCGTTCTTTCTATGTCTATGCTGACATCAGCACAAACATAGACATGATGACATCAGCTGGATCAATGCCAAAATAAGCAACAACCTGTGCAAGGGGCGGGGTTTGTTGTGCCTGTATCCACTCGTTTTAATCATATTAAGGTCACTATGATGGGTGTAAATGACTATGGTTGCCTTTTGACTTCAGCCAACTTTATTCTCTTTCTTTCTCTTCTTCTCTCTCACTCATTGTCTGGCTGTCTTGTTCTTTCTCCGCAGTCATATCCTGTGGCGACCTGCCTACTCCTCCTAATGGAAAGAAAATTGGGATCCAAACTACCTTTGGCGCATCAGCCATTTTCAGCTGTAACCTTGGCTATGTTTTAACTGGATCTGCAGTTCGAGAGTGTCTCCTGTCAGGCCTCTGGAGTGGAATGGAGACTCAATGCCTGGGTGAGAAGGGTGAAAATGTTCTCTTTAACTTTAAAAACAGAGTCATGACCTGGGTCAAACATTGCTGGCAATCTGCTCAGACGGAATATGAGCTTTTTTTTTGGTTAAGCCACCTCGCCCAGAATAGAACCAGATGGGGAAGCAGAGGGTGGCAATAATTGGTTCTCTTGCCAAGTGTGCAGTGGTCAATGACTGTGAAATACTTTAAATGATTTTGTTGGTCTCTTGTCGTTGAGTCCCCATATCACGCTGTTACTCACTGCAGCCACTTAATACCTGATCCATTTATGCAGATCTGATTTGGACCATTTCCATATGCAGATAGTCCTAAAGTAGATTGTAACTGACCTCAGTTTTCAACTAACTTTTATATCACCTGAGTTTAAGATTTCAATGTAAATTAAATCTGAATCGAGCTGCCAAGCTGGCGGTGTCAACAAACCTTGAGACACTTGGCAAGGTGGAGCGAAACAAATCTGAGCTGGTGTTGAGGTACAGGTGGCTGACAAATTGAAGAAAAATCCTGATTGCTTCACCATATAAGCAAAATATATGTCCATGAGTTAGACCTTCTTAGCAGCTGTGTCCAAAGACAACAGATGAAAGTGTTTATCAGTGAATATGACATGCTTTATGCTAATGTACACAAAAATGCACATTACAGCTTGTAGAATAGTATTAAGGTCTATTTAACCCTTTCATGTATGGTATTAGTGCAGTGGACAGTTATTCAGTCTTTAATGTAAAGCTATTATTTGTAGTAATGACTCCTACTCTAATATTTAAGCTCACTCTACTGTAAAGGCTGCTTTGACACTTGAATTTCCCTACATAGATAAACAAAATCTTATTCTTATGCTAATGTAATGTCTAATGAATCCAAAACATGTGATTACAATGAAATTTCCCAATAAGGTGTGGCTCCAATAAGGCATGGTTTTTGTTATTATGTATGTACTCTGTTGGAAAAATCCTGCAATCGCAACTTTTTCACTGCTCATTCTACTCCTTGTTCTCTGATATACAAAGTCGTTGCAACTATTACCAAGTTGTGTTCACTGAAAAGACCACAACCTGCACTAACTTGTTATACGTGGCAGGGCAAATGTCTTTTTATGCAGTATTTCCTATTGAAGGTTTGTGGTCATTTTGATCATTTAGGTATTTTCCATCCCCATGTGCACATTTTTGCAAAACCAAACTAATCCAACATATTTTTGCAAAGGTGTTGTGTGCTCAGCGCCGCAATTTGTACGAAGACATACTGTGTGAACTGCTTAAACAACCCAGAGAGAGCAGTTGTTTTCCCCTGTATTCCAGAATGATGGGATGTTTATTCAGATCTGTCTACACGTTTGCTAATGATGTCTGCTACCAACCAAGCAAACACAACTGGTCAACTCACAATGTTTGGTCGACTGTTAGGGTGCAACCTTAACAGAGACGCGTAGACTCGATTGCAAGGAGCACCGAAGCCGCTGTGGTGGCGTGCGGTGCCTATTACCTGGCCAAGGTGTTACTATTCCCCACTTAGCGTTAATTTTCTTTTACTTTGTCTACTGTCGGTATCTAAACAAGAGACTCTGCTTGAGCCTAGCTTACCACAGCTCAACATAGTTTTCTACTGTGGAAGAAAATGAGACGTATGTAATTACTCGAGCTGCATTCAAACCCACGCAGCAGCAGAATGTGACAGTTTCCCTGGCAGATGCATTAGTCCGTTTATCAACCCTGTGGCACCAGCACTCCAAGCTCAGCTCAAGATTGGTTTAGTTCATTAAAAGAAGGGCACCTCTCTCTTGTTTAGTGATATGGCTGTCAGGGTTAACATAGCCAGCGACCTCCCTGTATAGAAGCCTACTTCAGCACTATCTTCATAGAATCTGGCTGCTCTCAACTGGAGTGTGATAATAAAATGCTTGGCTGAGTTTCTGGGTGCAGGAGTGAATTAGGGAAATCGCACTCTCAGTCAGTGGCAATTTCCCAGGTTTTAAGTGGCAGTGGAAATCTCAGCAAGATTCCTGCTCTCTGAATGGGATTTATTGTAGCTGAAAGTAATATGATTACGTGCATGAGTGTATTGCATAGATTTTGAGGAGTTTCACACGCGTCCCTCTATCTACTGTAAATATAAAAATTGCGTTATCACAAGTGAAATTGAAGCCAATGTGAATTTAGAAATAATAATTCAAAGATAATGAGCTGAAAAATTCTCTCCAAACCCAATATGTTTCATGAATACACTCAACTAATTGTGTTTGCCTGTATTTTAATTCCAAAACCTTTTAAAGTGCCAGTTCCCACATTTCACTTTTTAATAAAGTTGTCAAAATGCAAAATTATTCAAACATGAAGCACAATCAAAATTGTGTTTCTCCCCCGCAGCTGTCATCCATTAGTTTAGTGGTCACTGTTGGTGATTATTCTCAAATATAAGTATTGCATCATGGGAATCATTGATACTGTTCATTTTGATTAGCAGAATATGTTGTATTTAGCACAAATGTGACCTCCAGGTTGGCTACATCTGAATATTATTGTTAGTTCTCAATGGTGCGCTGATATAAATCCTGAACGCTCTCAACGTTGAACTTTTTGTATAAAAATAAAGGACGTTAACAGCCTGTTTATTTATTTTGTCTTACCACAGCTGGTCACTGCGGCATCCCAGAGCAGATCGTGAATGGGCAAGTGATTGGAGAAAACTTCGGATACAGAGACACGGTGGTTTACCAGTGCAACCCAGGATTCAGGCTCATCGGCTCCTCAGTACGGATCTGCCAGCAAGACCACAGCTGGTCCGGACAGCTCCCAGTTTGCATCTGTAAGTAGAGAAACACCAGTTCTGAGTGGGTAATCCACAAAGTTTGGAGAGATTTGTGTATATCTGTGGATGTCTGTGTGCATGTCCAAATAGCGGAAGAATGCTTGAGGAGCGAACACAGAGGCTACAGTAACACTGTAGGCCTTAGTGCTCAGTTCTATTTACTGTTAGGATCTTCTTCTGATCTTTTTTTTAATTTCTATTTTGGCTGTTCTCATAATTTTATTGTGTGGCCTATATCAGAATCCAGAGTGAGCTGGTTCTGGGCTGAAACACATACACAAAAAGCTGTCATATTAAGTGTTCAGATCATTCCTTTCACTATTAATATACACAGTAGAAAACAGTTAGTTATGTATGTAAAACCTTTATTTTTGAGCTACAACGTGCATCAATGCTCATCATGCTATAAAATGGTCCCCGTCATTGTTATATTCATTCATTCATTCATCTTCTATACCCGCTTTATCCTCACTAGGGTCACGGGGGTCGCATGGAGCCCATCCCAGCTACTTAGGGCGAAGGCGGGGTACACCCTGGACAAGTCGCCAGTTCATCGCAGGGCCATTGTTATATTATTATATATAATGTTTTGGATTCATTTTACTGCTGTACTCGTGTATAAGTTCGAGTTTGTGATGAATCCCCATTGAAACACATGTAAAAGTCACAGGAATTCATATCTGACTGAATTCACTGTGACAAAAATGAGTTCATATCTTTGTCAGGGTGACATTTGGAAATGGTCCACATCCATGTGATTTGTGCAGTTCCCTCTGTCATGGAAATACATGGGTGCCACGATAATGTCTTCACATTACAATACACGTTGTACTGACAGGAAAGAAACATTACATTACAGCTGTGTCAAGTGTATATATGTATGCAATATGTAAAAATGAATGTGGTACTCTACATAGTCACATGACCGCCAGGCTCATCGCCATGACAGGCCGACTGTTGACAGATACATATGGGTCTTTCCATGAAACTGGGTTTATTTTGGTATCTGGTACTTTGCCAGCTTTTTAGACCAATAATAAAAGAGAAATTTAGACATATTTCCCCCCAGGATGTACCTAATGGTGACCTCAGTTAAAAGCAAAAAAAAAAAAGAAAAAAAAAAGTATCCTCTTGCTCTGAGCCATCCCAAAATTAATGCATTTTTAATAAACTATTGGGGTCAAAAAATAGGTACATAAGCTCCCTAGGTGTCAGTGCATTTTATCTTGAAAACATGGCTTGAAATGGTCTTATATACCGCTATAAATATAGACACTGTTAAATTTGTTGATCCTTGTGGTTTTTCTAATTCAGACGTGCAGATTTTTCATGAATTGACAGTTTCATTCCACATTCCGCGTGTAACCCATCGTGTCCACTTGTGTTGCATGGGGAACCTGCCCATTTAAACACAAATAAATCATGGGTGATTTTGTAACAGTGGTCAATGTTGTGAAACACTCTGCCTTGAATATTTAATTCGATTCCCAAAATGTACCTGTGAGAGAGTAAAAACATATTCGAAAAAATAGTAGCGCAAAATGTTCCCGTCCTTTTTGCTGTGTTACATGCAGATTTTTGTATGCGTGCGTCAAATAAAAATGTGTTATATCTGAAAACTAGTTTTTCATAAATAGGCCCAAGGTGCTTCCAAACTTGCTTCATAACATTAGTCTACATCCGGTTTAAATGTTTAGCCCCCATATTGTGCTAAGTTTCATAGAAGCACCTGTATAAGGTTGTTTCTCAGCTATAGATGTCAGTTGCAGCTCAGTGTTCACTTGATTTTTACATATTTTCAACATTGCAAACCACTAAAGTATATAATTTTCAGCCACAAAAAAAACCAAAACATTTGTATAAAAAAAAAAGGCAAATATGGCAATTTTATGTACTCAGCTCGCCTCTGCTGCAGTACAAACCCATTTATATATGAGTTCTATATGCGCATTTAATGTAAGTAAATATGGACTTATACTGTACAATCCAGCATACAGGAGGCAGTAATGGATTGGAAACAAAGAACAACCTTCAATTGGATGAAAGATGATGATTACTGTCATGTATTAGCTTGAGTGGCACTCACTGAAGTTTTGTTGAATGTAGTGTATGTTTGGATATCTGACATATATCAAGTTCTCAGGTTTGTCACATATTGCACTCTACCTCTGTTACTTAACGTTTGAATTCAAATGCTAGTAGATGGTATGTCATTTCAAACAGTCTAAGTGCCTCAGCTTAAGTGCACCGAGGACAGGGGTCACCAACCCCGGTCCTCAAGAGTTACTATCCTGCATGTTTTAGATCAGGGCTGTAAAACTCCTTTTACTTCAGGGGCTGTATTCGCCCTAATATGATCTCCAGTGGGCCGGACCAGCAAAATAATAACAGTGACAAAAGTAAAGTTACATTATGATAATATTAACATCTACAACATTCCCTTAAAAATCTGAATAACACGAAGAACTTGAAATCTCTTAAGAAAAACAAGTGAAATTTACTAATATTCTATTCTGCCTCAGATTATCAGTTTATCTTTTGCACTTAGTCTTCAAAAATTTAAATTTGTTCAGGTTATTAAATTTTTATTTTTTATTTTTTTGTTGAAGGATCGTTTGTAAGAATGTAAACATTTTCATGTAATTGTACTTATTTTACACTACAACAAGGAGGAAATTTGCATTTTTTTCATCATTCAAAGGTTATTATTATAATAGTATTTTACTGGTGATCCATTTGAGGTCTAATTGGTCTGTATGGTGAATCTGAATTGAAATGGTTTTTACACTGTTGATTGATAATGTTTTCAGTGTCATTTTTGCATTTCACAAACTCATCCTACAGGCCAGATTGGACCCTTTGGGGGGCCTGATTTGGCCCCCAGGCTGCATGTTTAACACCTGTGTTTTAGATGTTTCCTTCTTCTAGCACTCCTGATGGTTGTCATCAGGCTTCTGCAGAGCTTGATAGGTTTATCATTTGAATCAGGTGTGTTGGAAGAGGTATACATGTACCTTTAGATGTATTTTCAATTTATTTTTTCAAGTATCTTTTTATTCAAAAACATTGTGTGTGTGTGTATGTATGTAT
>JAQQZY010000009.1:18936578-18951896 GCA_030068375.1 Ostorhinchus rueppellii | reverse complement strand
AATGTTTATATACATTTCTAAATAATAATAATAATAATAATAATAATAATAATAATAATAATAATAATAATAATAAGCTTAACTATATGTGTAAAATTTGAAATTTTCACCAAAAACCACTAAATTACTTAATTCATATAGCCATTGAAGTAAATAATCCGTGTTCATTTTAGAGTTGATGGACATCATAGACATTACTTGGGTTATTTTTCCATAGGGGGGGGTCAGAATTCTATAATAGAAAACTAACCTGTTGGCCAATTTCCACAGGGGTCACTTTTCTATCTGACACCAGCAGTACAGTATATAATATATGTATATGCTGTCAGAATCCAGCTGCTCATGTATAATTTCCTTCATCATCAAATAGTAAAATGAACACAGTGACCATATATGTGCAACAGTGTTGTTCACTTGACTAAAATAATTGTGGATGGTCTTTAAATAGTTTCTTGAAACGGTTCCAATAAATGGACATTCACTTTAGCTCTAAGTCAACATTACCTTAGATTTTCTAAATCAAATTCATCTCCTGGTAATCAACATAAAGAACATACTAGGAGACATTCTTTTTTGCATTTAGCTAATCATATTCAATCAAATGTGAATATGCAGTTAAAACAATAATTAGTCTTATGTTATGAAAGTCTTTTCTGAATATCCTTGCAGCAATAAAAACAAATGAGACCGTCATCTGTATTGTCACATAATGTGTTAATTAATTGAATTGTTCATGATGGCATAACGGATATTTTGTCTTGTTCTCATACAGTGGTGAACTGCACAGATCCAGGTATCCCTGCCAATTCTATCCGGGAGAGTAAGATCGAGCATGGGAACTTCACATTTGGCAGCGTGGTCTTCTATGACTGTAACCCTGGGTATTACCTGTTTGGATCATCGGTGCTAACCTGCCAACCGGCGGGACACTGGGACAAACCTTTACCAGAATGCATCGGTAAAGTTCTCTTTTTAAAGTGATCAATCAAGTAGAAAATCATGAAATTATTCACATCATCCTTTAGGCAACTATTAGTCTTTTTGTCAGCTTATTCACTTTCCTGTTAATTAATTGCAGTTTGATTTGAAAGTCACACTCATGGCCATCCATAACCTTGTTTTCGCCCTTATTTGCTTTAGGAGTTTCGATGGTACAAGTTGCTAAATGCTGTGACTGAGAGCATCTGTGCAACGTTTGATGCCCTGGTGCTTTATGGTTATGGTGCACTGTGCCTAATTGAGAAATTGGAAAACTGTCATAGGGCCAGTTGTTCCGGCAATATTTAATGTTCCCTCCAAACAAATGCTGAAATGATAACAACAGCCATCTATGAAGTGTCGGGGTTATCTGAGGCCGTAATATTCCCCAACACCTGGCTCATCACGAGCTCTGCTTTTGTATGGGGACGACAGCAGTAATGACCTGTTTCTAGTGAAATTATCTGAAGTAAAGCTCTACATTTTGCATACAGGTTTGGAGAGCACTTCATTTCATGGTAGAGAGGTGACGCACTGCATTTATTTTATCAAATGGAATGGTAATTAAACAGATACACAGGAGTGTCTGTCTCAGTGTTTATTCGGTGCTCCAGGCATCAGTGACTCTTTGTTAAGAAATAAGCTTTGCAAAATTACAGAAACTTAAGTTGCATTATGACACCAAGCTGATTAAACATCGGCAGCAACCAAAGTACGTAAAAGGTCAAAGGAATAATGAAATGGCAGAACCAAATTAGATTTCAGCACGGAAATCTCACCAGTAGGAAATTTATGAAGTGTATGCAACATCGAATTAAAACTACACCTGAATTAATCATGATTTGGGGTGAACATATTCGTGCTTAAAGGAGTGATATTTTGCTTTTTTAAATGGAATTATACATTTTCAAACATTTCCCTGTGCTCTACATAAACTGTAAATCCTCTGCTTGGGTGTGAATCCTTCATTAATTCAACTCCACAGGTCCATCTTAGTCTATTTCTGACTAATGACACCAGAAAAGTCGTTTTGAGCGCTGGCCCTTTAAATGCTCATGAGCCACTTCATGCCCCGCCCCCTCCAAGTTCCTGAGTGTGCTTTCTGTCCAGTTCAGCTGCTTAACACTTAATACAGCCAACAACTGAATATTTTAGGTCATGGGCTCAAAGTTTGGACACATTTTCAGTTTTCACTACAACCACTGCTGTTGATAAACAGTAATGTCGTACTTGGAGAAATGTTTGACCTTATATGTGTAAATGTTGCGACGTAACTAGTTATAGATCCAACAAATTAAGCAGGAATTAAAACGAGTTGTGGAAATCCATTTGATTTTTGTTGGAATGAATATAAAGATAGCTTTGCAGCACCTGGAGGGTTCAAATTCCAACTTTTTGAACTATTCGGGCCAAATATAAAAATAAATGAACCAAAGACTAATAAAAGTGGGTTTAGCTCAATATGACCCTTTAAAACATGCTCATCTCTTCAACTTGTCCTTTGTAACTGTTCTCAGACTTCATTCGAAGTTCATGGCAACGTCAAGATTCTGTTTCTCGATATGTTCATGTGATGTAGAAATGCACTGACTGTGAAATTCTGGCCTATTTATTAGACTAAGAACTAGTTGTCAGATAGTTGTTGCAGATACAGATGTTTATTTTGGTTTTTCTATTGTTTTTTTTCCCCCCCGTTTCGTGCCAGGGAGACAAAATATCTGAACTGCTTTGCACTCTTTTGGCTTCTCATCATATTGTCTTTGAGCGAGCACAAAGTCTGTCTTATAAATCTATGAAATAACCTTTAATACAACTCAATAGATAAACATCTGTCTGTGCTGTAAGTGAGTGTCAACACTATTTGCCGATAGGCTGATGGCAGTGAAAAAGGCAGATTTGTCGGTGCATCTCTAATAAAGAGACTTCAGTAGAGCTTAATGTCTGCTTTATTTGATATGTGGATGTCAATGGTATGGATTCCTGCCTACATGCCACAGTGATATACCATTTAAACTAAGATTTAGAGAAGGGAAATGCCAGAGTTTAATATTGTCTGCTGTGAATAAATACAAATAAAATCTTCTGGTTTTCTTCACTTGAACAGCAGAATATGATGTAGTGGCACAATAGCGGAGGTGGAGGTGGGGGGTTTTTTTCCCAGTGTTTGGATCCGTGCAGTGCTAATCCATCCGTCCATCCATTCAGCGATAATCTCATTTCCTCTCTTTGCTCTGTCATGTAGAGGTGGACTGCGGCCACCCAGGTACGCCGCCCTACGCTGTGATGACTGGGGAGAAGTTTACCTTTGGCTCCACAGTGCGATACACATGCACCGGAGACCGCCAGCTCATTGGGGACTCATCACTCACCTGTCAACTCAACGGACACTGGAGCGGCCCCCTGCCCCACTGTTCAGGTACACACACCGTCACTGTCACTGTCACACAAGCATATGCTCATACGATGCTTTTTTTTCTTTTTTCGTCCTCCCCGGGACCCATTTTATATCAGGTTTCAGGACCTATCCATACTTTTGCCATGGTGTTATTGTATTCCCAAATGTCTCAGAGCTCTATAGGATGGAAAGCACATCTGTCTGTATGGCTAGAGGCCACATAAAGTAAGTGAGGATAAATGTTGGGTAGAGCTGTTGATGGTAATGTATTAAGGCCCATTTATGCTCAATATTGAATACGCATATGGAGTGTTCAGTCTGTCCTCTGTGTTCATTATGTGCATATTTCTGTACATCCTCTGGGAGCTTGTGGATGCATGCCCAAACAAAACAGTACCGCTGGAAATTTCCAGAAATGGCAGAACTTTCCGAAAAGCAACTGTGCGACTTGGTGAGAAACTACTGCCATGTTTATTTTCTTCCTCTTCTTACCCCTTTTTTCCTCCTCCACTCATAAAAAGCTCTTCTCTTCTTGGAATTTGGCCAATATATTAATTCACACTGGCACCCTCTGATGGACTGATCCCCAAACATTCATTCCAACATAAAGGATGTATGGAAGTATAAAGGCAGTGACGTTTACAGTGTTTGAAATATATCTATAGAGCATAAATGAGCCTTTAGTCCAGTACGACGTCCACATAATGGAAAAATATGCCCACATTCTGAATGGATCAGCTGTACCATAGAAGCATTTGGTGGGTTCACATGACACTTAAAAAATGAATAGAATAGAATAGAATAGAATAGAATAGAATAGAATAGAATAGAATAGAATCGAATAGAATGTTTTTATTGTCATTGCACAAGTCCAACAAAATTGAAGGGTGTAGTCGTCCAAAAGTGCAATCATAAAATGCGCCTTAGTCCTACTAAAACTGGACTTTAAAAGTGCATTATAGACATGTTAGCTTGACTGAAATCAAAGTTCTAATAGTAAACACACCTAGATCATGCAATTGAAAGTTTATCTACTTCTACATGGAAACAGACCAGTCATAGTGGAATGGGACATGATGTTTTGTGCCTAATCCTGTGCCAAACTCAGAGGTTGAACATTGTGCATCTCATTTGCCCACAAAGCAGACTGAACAAAAACTATGCAATGTACAAAGTTACAGTGATGTCCAATGTTGTACCAGGTTACCTCTTGGTTGTTAACTCGGTATAGACCAGAGGTGTGACCAGAATATCATATATGGGTGGACATGTTGCTTGTTTGAGTTGGGGGTGCAGAAACTAATGTCAGCTGGGGGGTCCGTTAAGCTCTGCCAGGCTGGACAGGACATTTCACAGGGGGGTAGAGCCTGTCCTTGAGGGGCAATGCCCACCCCAACTCCCCATGGCCACACCCCTGATATTAACTATTGTTGTGGTCTGTGATGGCGTAGGTTAACAAGCTGAAAGAGCGCATTTCACCACCTATCAAAGAAAAATCAACATGATTTCAGCAATGCATTCATGCCACTCCTTTGCTCATAGACTGGGCTAAAGACTACAGTCCAGTTAAATGGCTACCAACCTGTGCATGTAAACATACTGATACTTATTCAGAGAAAACCATGCATTTGATCTTTTTCAGCCACCTGTTGAGTCAGGTGGAGCTCTTATATTTTTATTTATTTATTTGAAATGCAGACTGCTTGCAAAAATACGTATACCATTATTTTTAGTGCAGCCAAGCTTCAGGCTTGTCTGACATATCTGTATTTGTTTGAATGCTTTTAAAAAGTATGCTTTTAATGGGCTGTAGCCAAAAAGCCTTACTCTTCCACCCTTTTTAATATGAGTCATGAGTTTATGTCTTAGCCAACAATTGTCTGGAAGCAAAGGTAGTATCCTTCACAAACCCATCAGTCAAATAAAGGCTCACTCCTGACATGACCCAAACACAGACACAGCCAGCAGAACATTAAGCAGAACCCTCTGTATCCTGGATTCAGGACATGTGCAGGTACAGCCTCGTACTGATGTTTTCTCCAAACCTGATGAAGTGTGTTTTAAAGGGTACGTCTGGAGAACTGCATACTTCCTCCTTTAATCCCCACGGTGTTCTATGCTCATCACAGTCGAGCAAGTCACTGACCCAGAAGTAATGTTTGTTAGCAGACTTGTGTCCATGTTGTTTATTCTCTTTAAAAGGTCTGAGTGAAAACTTTCTATTCTTTTTTTTTGTTTTTTTATACTGAGTCTGACAGCAGCGTAGGAAGTAAACACTGAGGATAGTAATGAAAATCATGATATAGGTTATAGGTCCACTGCACTGATGGGGGGGTGAGGTGCTTGTCTTTTT
The DNA here is from genome assembly GCA_030068375.1 of Ostorhinchus rueppellii. Classification (NCBI taxonomy): domain Eukaryota; kingdom Metazoa; phylum Chordata; class Actinopteri; order Kurtiformes; family Apogonidae; genus Ostorhinchus; species Ostorhinchus rueppellii. Next base: position 18,946,170 of record JAQQZY010000009.1, on the reverse strand, counting down.
TTTGAGCCTGTGTAATTATCTGCCGTTTTCAGCTGTGTAACTATTTTTAATGCTGAAAGTATAACTCCAGGATTGAATAAAACATGCCACTCTTAATAAATAAATAAAGAAAAAATAGGACATGTTGCAAGGTTTTTTTTTTTGTTTTTTTTTTAAATCACTTAGTCTTTAAAAGCAATTTGGCATCAGTTATTGAGAATTTGATCAGTATCCCGCTGTTATGACAAATGAGCCACTTAGAAAATGATCTGAGTTCTAAAAAAATATATATATATATTTCATTTAATCCATCACTCTTGCCGCTCTGTTTCCATCAACTCGAGCTTGACTGCTTCAGATGAAACCTGTCTAAAATACTCTTTGCTTTAATCCGTTTCTTTAAAACATGCAATACCAAAACAGCTTCAGTGCATTTAATTGAACATCATGTACTCAAAATTCATTACCTAAAAACTAAGTAAAGCCAAGAGGAATCTATTATTTAAGTATTTAAATCTGTCAATGTGTAATTAAAGCTTGGAAAGTAAACCCCTGTGACTGAATTTGTGAAGCAAAATAGTACTGAGTTAATGAACAGAGTAATAAATCATAATAAATGCCATAGTTGATGCTATGATGATACTGAGGTTGCGTCTCTGTATAATAATGATTTCAGAAATGCACTTCAATTCCAGCATCACTTGATTAGGGAAGGAAATGTATGTTTTATTTGATAAATTGCTATGAAATTTAGTACAGATATCTATGAAATGAAAGAATTCATTTTAATTGCCGTTCTGATTTTTCTTATGAGAATAAATGCATTGTCACAGAGGATTGTACAGTATATTACGCCTCTATTAGGTGGCATCAGTGCTTCAAATTAACATTAAAATCAGCAGCTTCTAATGGAAAATCATCTGTTCATCCTTACTAAAGGGCTCAATGAATTCCATTTCGGTAAACATCTGTTACAACCATACAACCAGAGCACAGCTGGAACAAGTTGTTATATGAACTGAAGTTGTGCTGCAACAGAAGACCTGATGATTTTACATGAGTGAAAGTGTAAATGTTAGCACCCGATTTTCACAGGCACATTAGCGAAACCTTATGAAGTGATGCAACAAACATTACAGTGTTACTAAAACAAATGGAGCTTAATGGAAAGTGTTAATGTATGTTTCAACATTTCTTCATCATCTCCTTAATTTAGTCCAATGTGTTTTTTGCAGCCTTGAGTATGATCTGCAGAAAGCTGAAAAGAAATCAGTAGCACCTTTTATATGCAGCACAATAAATTATTAAAAATAATAACTGTCCTCACAATATTTCAGTGGTAGCAGCAAAATAATTCGTGCTACTCCTCAGACGCTTCGCCCAGCGTCAGAAATGGGGGGTGCAGCAACTCATCCATGCGTCAATCCCTTCTCTGATCTGTCCCTCCCTTATTAATTAGTAAGAGAGGGTTTAAAACCGCTTGCCAAGACAGTCCCCTTTTGTCCTCATCTGTTGCATGGCTAAGTTGAAGGCCTTATTATTTTCTTGCAAAGGGAGTCTGGTGAACGGACATTAACTCGCATTCAAACCAAATCCACCACCATCCCAATTAGTGAGATTATAGCTGTCACAGTGCATGCCGAGTTGGGCTGCCTCACCTAACCGAAGGAGACTAATGAAGTACTGGCAGCCGCTGAGAGACTTACACTCATACATGCACGTACACACAGGCAACATCTAAGTATGCATGCTTAATATGCACACGCAAGGAAATAAGTGAAATGTATAGTGAGTCATTGACATGCATATAAGAGCTCATATGCATCAAGGGTTATTACAGGTGTTCTCTCTCTCTCTCTCTCTCTCTCTCTCTCTCTCTCGCTCTCACACACACACACACACACACACACACACACGGAGGGCAAACTCAAATGCACAAAAACTTATCATCTCTAACTGTGAGCCCTCTACCCAACAAATCCAGGTCATGAACATTTGAGCAGAGGGATGTACGTAGAAGATATGAGCTTGGTATTTGTGCAGTAAGGCTCTGTCAACAAGTCCAGTATTACTGCAGCTGTTTGCTGTTCTGTAGACAGAGTGCAGCAGCCAACAGAATGTGAAGAATGATGCACAGGGTATGTGCACTGCTCGCAGTACAGGAGCTCAAAGCCAATAAAGTACAGATCTCTTACACAGAGACAACACATAGTGACCTGTGGAGACAAGCATAGAAACAGATACTATAACATCTATCTATATATTGATCTTTGGATTTCAAACATTTTTCTATTTTCTTTCTTCCACTGATTTCATTTTCCTGAGAAGGAGAAGCATCAGCCATGAAAGCAGTAGTAGGTGTTTTTTCTTCTTCCCTCTTAGGATGTCCCTGGTGAATACAAAACCAAAACTCACCCCACCCCCACACACTTCATCCTTACTTACACACCACTCAGGTTGACTTGCTTTTTATCGCAACATGAAATGTTTAGTAGTCATGGCACTGACTTTACTCTGTGCTTGTCATCTCTGCCTTGTCCCGGGCTCAGAGAGTAGACATGTTCCCACCAGCTTTTACCCACTGGAGAAAGTCTGTGTTGGAACACGAGAGTAGAATTAGCTCAAGATGCTCCATCTATTTTCATTCAGTTATTTCATACAGCATTATGGCGCAAGATGCTGATATGACTCTATGTTCCCCCACAGTATACAAGACGAGAAAGATAATTTAGGAGAATGAAAATGCATTTAGCTTCAGAGGTCAAACTGTATTCATCATTTCTCATAACCACAGCTGGTTGCTTTTTAATGCTGGCCCCACTGCTTTTATGGACAGAAAGCTCCTGGTGTCAAACAGTGAAAAATAGTGTTCCTCCAGGTTGTTGGCTTGGTGACAACTGCTCATTGGTGCATTGTGTGTTTTATAGCTGCTTCCTGCAGGATTCCAAAGCTGTACAGTTTGAGGGTACAGCCTCCCTGTATTATCCCTCTATTTGACAGACAGGATCACTGTTGTTATTCACCGACATAACAGCTTAAAAGGACCCATCTGTAAACACACACAGTTAAAATGGATTGTATCTTCACTCTCTTGAGTTCAGTGCTCTTTGTTTGGTTATCTCCCATTGCAGGTGACACAGCGGGCACCTGTGGGGATCCTGGCATACCCGCCCACGCCACCAGAGAGGCAGGAAACTTTAAAGTTCGCAGCAAGGTGCGTTTTACCTGCACAGTGGGACACACTCTGTACGGCTCGGCAGAGAGGATCTGCTTCCCCAACGGGACCTGGTCGGGTCGACAGCCCTTCTGCAAACGTAAGGAAAATCTCTGAAATGTTTCTGTGATGTTATGTATGAAACATTAGCTGAAGAAGAAAGAGTCACACAAACACATTCACAGTGATACACAGAGATGCAGTGCGACTCCGGGGCTGAGTGTGGGACCTCCGCCAAGCAAAAGGTGATTTTTAGAACTATTAATCTGGTCGTTTATGGAAGAGGGCACAGATGTTTTTTAGGTTTTATCTACATTGAGCACGTATGCGGACTGTTCACCGAAGGTCTGCTGCAAATCTTGACTGTAATCAATGAAACTGGATATACCAGGTGTGCAACGTGTGCGAATGGTGCATATGTACCACAGAAATGCACTCTGCAAATATAAAAATAGGACAGCCTTCTATTTATGTTTTATGTAAGGTGCACACAGCCCTTTTACATGGCCCTTTTTTATTTTTAAACTACCGCTATACAGGAAATGACTCCACCTTATTGGCGATATGGCTTTGAGACTTTCTATTATTATTCTTTGTTTCACGTCTGCTGTGTTGTTTGATAATACTTGGCAAGCGAGATTGAAACAGCAGACTAAATGACAGTGAAATAAAACAAGTAAATAGAAGATGAGCAATCAGAGCGTACTGACCTAATGTCAGCGCCACCTCCCTGATGACTCTGATAGACATATTGCCATGAAGATAACAGATCCTGTCTTGCCCACACACAGTCCTACCAATATTATGCAAACCGTGAAAAAGTTGAACTTCCACAGTGTTGCTTTGTGTCCAAAAAGTGAAGACGCAACACAGTTTTCTAACTAAAGAGCACACTATTTTTAGCATTTGATTCACACAGCTTTGTTCTATACAAGCACAGCAGATGTGAGCAGGAAACTTTAAATCCTACTGCACATCTTTTTCATGAACAGACCATGTGTGTAACTGTTCAATGTCACCAAAGCCTTATTTATTTATATTTTTTATTGAATTAATCTATTATAATGACATTGGTTTCAGTCATACATTGATATGACTTTGTACTACCTAAGCTTACATCCTGTATTATACAATCAGCACATTTATGCTGCATCAAGTATAAATGTGCATTGATTGCAGGAATAAATATTCATGTGAATCCATTCTATGTGCCTCGACACACACAAATTATTGGGAAAGCTCACAAACACAATCCTGCACCAGATGGATAAGTATCTCTCTGCTTCAGTCCGGTGTTTTCTGCCAGCACATGGTGCTGTGACTAGCTTCCAGATTGCAACCAAAAAATTCATTAATTCTAGACACCTAAAGCCAAGTTCTTTTTGGATTGTGATAAATGAATCATTGCGGATTTTGAAGATATTAGTTCACAGAACGCCAGCTCGACATCTTGCATAAATTACCCCCAGGGGTCAACCGGATATTGAGGCAATGTTTGACTGTCTCTGCTCTCCTGTACTTACTGTCCGCCTGCTTGGCACTACTCCAGTGTCATTTTTAATATGATCGGCCGGTGCACGGTGCCTCTGAACTGCTCTCTGTATATCTGCCTGTGATTCGATCCGTCTTGTTTTCCCTCTGTTTGTCTTGCTGTAGCTCTCTTCTCCCTCTATCCTTCATTTCCTCCATCAGCCTTTTTCTCTTGCTTCTCCAGTGATTTCTTCATCTTAATCTTGTTGTCTGGCTGTCTTTCGATGCCTGTCCAGTCCTCCATCTGTCCCTCCTCTCCCTCTATCTACTGGCCATCCTTTTGCACCCCCCCCCCCCCCCTTTTTTTTTTTTTACCCCATATCTTTTTTTCCACTACCTTTTTATCTCTCCATCTACTCACGGAGCTCCTGATTTAAAGATTGTTTTAGCCATCCCATCACCTCAGTAAGGAGGGGGCAGGAATTCACTGAAGCTTGAATGAGTTTTGGTGCTGTCTGTCTGTGATCTAAAGCCCTGTCTACTGTTAAAGTCCATCCATCCGTTATCCACAACCTTTTACAGCCGCTAGAAAACAGTCGCTGTGAATATTTAGCTTAATATCCATTTCAAGGTTTTGTGTGTTAGTCATCATGTCAGTGTTGAATTATTAGTGCAGAGAAAGCCAAAGAGACAACCATACTTTATTTCTGGAGTGTGTGTGTGTGTGTGTCGTTTTGTGTAAACTTACAGTAAAGTATACCCATGCACCTGGTGTGTTGGGGTGTGTTCCTGAATGATGGGTTTGTGCCTCAATTAGCTTGTGTGATAATTGAGAAATCACCACCACACCTACAGCGGCTGCGTTCCACCACAGTCACTATTTCAGATTTTCCAGGCAATTAGGTGATTGAGAGAGCAAATCAGTTTGATAATTAGACATGATTTGGAGCAGAAGAAAAACACATGAAACAAATGTTGTCCATTCCCCTCTTGAGGAAAACATTTTAGTACATACGTTGTAGAAATAAAGGATATGGCAGTATGCAAAAAAAAAAAAAAAAAAATCAAGGACTGTAGTTTACTACAGAAAGCTTGTTTTCCTTCCTAAGGGATTGTTCTGCTAAATTAACACCTTTCTCTATTAATTTATACTCTTGATTATTAAAGCTGTTATATTTCAAAATAGTATCCACTGTTGTAATCTGCATCTGTTAGTTTGTAAATCGGTGTAAATTACCTGCAAGTATTAAACTAGTTGGAAAGTTCATAATTAGACAAGCTTCTCAAAGATAAAGAAAAAGTGATGAAAGAGAAATCGTAATTAAGAAACATAAAGCGTGAGGTAAAAGCTACTAGAACTGGCTACCACTAATATGTGCTACCTTCAACAGAAGTGATCAAAAATTACTTTGTATCACAGTATTTTTAGATGTACACGTCCCCACAAAGCCGTGTAAATCCGTCAGTCCGTTCATAAGTGAGTCATACATACGTACCATCACACAACAGCGATATTTCAGTCAAACTTTCACAGAATCGCGCATCATTTAGCAAAAAGGTTCACTGGAGTGCAAGCAGAACCTTCGGTCACAAAAAAAAACCAAGCAGATTTTTATTTAGAACTGCTACTGACTGAGAGAACAGCATGGACACATGATGCAAGAATTATGGATGCAACAGACTGGACTTAAGGTTATCGGGGTTCACGGCATTTATTTATTTATTTCTGAATCGAATCATATTGATTTGTGGCTTTTCCTACAGTGAGACTACGTAGAATATTTAAATATTTAAATTTCATCATGTAGAATGCTGGCTTTGATTAATTCAGGGTTTATTTGGCCTCATAAAATGATGCAATATATGAAATGGCCAAATGTAGAATGCAGAATATAAACCATGTTTATTGTGTTGAAGTACAACATAGTAAAAAACAGAGCTTGTCAACACCAACACTAACATCGCAGTAGTCTATAACAGGATGAATGAGTTGTTGACGGTTTGTTGTAAAAAGTTGTAGAATAAAATCTGCACTTAATGGGGTTGCCCCTATTAATTGTGTGGTGCTATATGAAAAATATATAAAGCAGCATACCCATATCTCACCCAGCACTAGTAGACATGACAGTCTTATTCTGCTGTTGTTTCATTAACCCCTGGCTACATTCATCTTGTAACGTATGCAGAGCTGCAACATAACTGCACTAATCAGACATGATGATAGAAGTATATACAATAAATGAAATGTTTTATGAAGTGTTTTCAATGCTGAAGACCAGAATAAGTCTTCCTCGATTCCAATTAATGTTTTTTTAATTTTAGATGTATGCAACATTTTTAACCCTTAGGTCCTTCTCTGGCATTTTTGTACATTTTTCTCTTTTTTTTTTTTTTCTTTCCATTTGTTGATCATTTTGGCTGTGTTACACACACACACACACACACACACACACACACACACAGACACACACACAGACAAACTGTTTCAAATCATCATACATAATTTTTTTGCTTTTTTTTTTTTTTTTTTTACAGATCTCTTTAACAACTTCCATCCTACTCAAAAGTACCAAATATTCAACAATTTTCAGGATTAAAATATTTTAAATGCTAGTTTAATCTTTTGAATTGAATGATTTATTTTTTAAAAAGCACCAAAAAAGTAATATTTTCCATAAAATAAGTAGTAGGTGGATACAACATTGGTGGTGATTAGAGCCTTGGATGTGTCAAAGATGAGCTACAAAATTAATTTGATTGCATTAGTATTTTTTTCTGTAGTGTCAGATTTACCCTCATGGACAAAAATGCTCCATTAGCTTCCATTATAACCATGTTTTTTAATCTCACTGCCATTACACTTTCTCTAATGTCAATGTTTTATTTAGAAGAAAACGCTTCATATATTTAAGTTTCACAGTGCTTTGCATGGTCAAAAAGCTGAAGACCCACCTGAACTGTGTGTGTGCGTACTACAGGTTTAGCCAATAAGCAGATACTGTCCATTCCACGGCACATCTGCTACTCAAACAGTCTGCGTATGTTCAGTGTTGCTAGAGGGCTAGACTGCAACTGCAAGTTTTCTCATTACTGAGAATCCTCTTCTTAGTCGCAACTAAAAAATGTCACTACTATCACCGTGGGACTTGATATACAAACTACACTTTATTTACCGATGAGTCATCAATAGCGCAATGTGGATTTGTGTACCACTGCACCACTACTGCTCATTAGCCTCTTTAATAAAGCTGTTATGCTGTATGGATTAGTGGTTCTTGAGAGGTTTAATTCACAGCCGTTCACACACTGATTTCTCCCACCACCTCACATGAGGCGTACAGATAAAATGGAGAACTTAAACACGTGCCGAAAGATTTTTGTTTCCCCTTTTCAGCTTGTTCCACCCGAGTACCAATCGTAGGCGCAATTCTCAAACCGCAAATATTCATCAGGTCAAAAGAAAAGCAGCAAGTGTTTCATAAATAAATATTATTCGCGTGGCACGAGACAAATATTTTTCACACCATCATTCATTTAATCGCCTTGAGACCTTCAGATATCATCTTGCAGCTGCCATGTGGTCTCCCGACTTCCAGATTGTGAATCACTGATATGGAAAATAGAAAATCCATTACTGTTTTACTCCTGTGACCTTCACCTCCTCGCTTTTCTCTCCTGTATTGCAGCGGTGCAGTGTGGGAATCCAGGTACACCTGCTCATGGGCGTATTTCCCGCGTGGATGGCACAACCTTCTCCCACTCTATTGTGTACTCTTGTATGGAGGGCTATTTCCTCACTGGTTCACCCACTCGCCAATGCCTCGCAAACGGCACATGGTCTGGCACGGCTCCAAACTGCACATGTGAGTGTCATATCCTTATTACTTGCATATTCTAATGGGTTTTACATACTTAATTATCACGCTGCCATTAGAACAGGTGTCATCATGGTTTTTTTGCAATGAGTGTCAGTAAAAGTCTTTTTTGCCATTTTTTTTTTTGCACCTTTGTTTTCAGGAAGAACTTCACTTTCAATATCTGGCCATTTATTACCCCTCGCCCCCTGAAGGGAAGGCAAGGGATATTGTTTTTGGTTCGGTTTGTTTGTTTCTTTGTCACACTTTAGCAGCAAAACTTTTGGTTGAATTCATACCAAAAGGGGGTTTATAGATTACCAGCCACCCAGAATAGATGTCATTACATTTTGGGAACAGCAGGTCAAAGTTTAAATTTTGTATTAATTTTTAAAATCTTTTTTTTTTCCCACTTACTTTTCATGGGCAAAATTTCAAATCGCTATAAAAACATCGATTCTTAAGTGAATTTACTTAAAACACCACAGAGATATAGAGATACATTTTAGTCATCACCGCAAAATATCTAAGTGATAGCTTGTTTTTGAATTTTTTTTGTTACATTTTAAAATCTTTTCCCTTTTACTTATAATGGATGAAATTTCAAATGTCTGTAAAAAGATGAGTTTTGTTTAAAATTACTTCAGACTTGGCACTTATATAGTTTTTATTTTTAGCAAATATTGAAAATGGGTGAAGGAGTTGATCGATGCCAAAATAAGCTACAATACGTGCAAGGGGCGGGATTTGTTGTACCTGGCACCACTTGTTATAATTCTAAATGCTTAAATTAAAAATTCTTAAATGTTTTAGTAAAAAAGAGAAAAATTGACTTGAAGTTTTTTGGATATTTATTATTAGTTTAGTTTATTTTGTTTTGAGCAAAAGGAAAGAACCACAGCATTTCATGAATACAAAGAGCAGATACACAAAGCATTTTGTAAATTTAAGGAAAAAAAATCCAAAAACTAATTTTTTAAATCATCAAGATATTCGCGGGTGGGACCTTTCTGTGTGGAGTTTGCATGTTCTTCCCGTGTCTGCGTGGGTTTTCTCCGGGTACTCCGGTTTCCTC
>JAQQZY010000009.1:18920183-18930590 GCA_030068375.1 Ostorhinchus rueppellii | reverse complement strand
GGAAATCTGTCCATACTTGTGACTGAGAGAACAATCTGAATAATTTAACTAATATTTGAATTATCATGATTTAACAGGAAACCGTTAATTGATTACTGATGCCCGAGGCACACGTAACTATTTCAAAGGGATCGCAAATAAAAAGAAAAACCCAGTGGGAGCGGTCTTTTCCAGGATGACAGTGACAGTTTCCGTTGCGCACAGTGGGTCATTGACGAGAAGTGATGCAAATCATATGGTTTGACCTTCATAGTCACCACAGGATCATTCATAACCATTTCCAAATTGGGCCTGAAACAGTTGTAGTCCCTGCACAAAATTTGGCATCGACAAAACCAAACTCATCTGGAGCATGTGCACACCAGAAGACATGGACATAAACTTTGCATATGATGAAGCGGTGAACCTAACTCGGACTGTTAGAGGAATCATATGAATGATATAACAATGCCTCCTGCAGATGAAACTTCACTTCAAATCACACTTGAGTTATTTTATTCCACTTTATCATTGACATTAAATCCAACCAAATATCATTACCTATGTCTGCACCACTGATGCATAACTAACCCATATATTTGCAAGGTCTGCTCAGTATTTCATCACACTGCCTTTCCATCACATTCTTCACCACCAGAATGCAGAGGAGGGTCAGACTGTAATGCTTCTGGCCAGTGGTAGAGCACAGCTGTTGAAATGTTAGGATGATGCCAGGATGGGGCAGGTGGCTTCAGGAAAGTCTGGCTTTCCCTTCCCTGATATTAAGGATGAGTATACTAAGCCCGTTCACCTCAACCATGTTAACAAGGCTAATGGATGGACTTATCATCAGTAATGGTAGAAATCCAAGACATAAACTACACCCTCTATATCCTCTGTTACTGTGGATATAACAAAGCACAGTTTGACTTTCTGCAGAGCTATTTGTATGAAACCATCTCTGTGCACTTCTGTCCTGTCAAGTGCACAGAGCACATTGGAAACACTGGTGGCTGCCACACACTCTTGTTTCCCCCCCGAGTACAGAGGCCATTCGGGTTTCCGGCGGTGACAGCTCAGGTGTGCCCTTACCTCCGCCAGTAGCAGACACACTCTGACAGTAGGATGCAATTCTTTTTTTTTGCCTCCACCTTCTTTTTTTCTGGTACTGTCCTGTTTGATTAACTCAGCAGTATGTTGCCACTTGCTGCAATTTCTTTTGCTTTTCTTTCGTCACCCCCACAGCTGTGGCCACCAAACAGTATGTGGTTTCTAAGCTTCACCTCAAACACAAGCACTTTGATTCCTGTCAGAAAAATTCATTTCCCTGCTCTGCCTCGCTGTTGTCATCACCATTCACCGCCAAGCAGTGATCAGCGGGGTCATTTATATACATCAACATTCATGAGATGCTTTGCACACATTTATGATTGTGTGTAGATGGCATCATGTAAAGTTGATCCACGTGTGCACATTTTCACATGGACTGAAGTGTTAAGGGAACGTTGCCTGTAGGTGTGTGTGTGAGAGCAGCTTCTGAAATCAATTCTTTGGTTTTGGCAGACACTATTTTAGCTTTTGTAGTCAGGTACAGTTCTAGTATAAATCCTGAACTGCTTTATAAATGAACCATGGTATATTTTAGTCCAAGGTGTTAGGCAATTCTGTAAACCACTGTAATCAGACATCAAATGAGGGAACATCTCTTAGAGGAAGGGTGTTTATCCCTGCAGTAGGGCCGTTTCAGCTAAGGCAGAATTGAAGCCGTTTGTGCAGCTTGTGGTGTCCAAACACTTTACTTAGACACTTTTTGATCTTTATGTTGGCTTTTCCTCTAATTTGTCAACTGTGTGTAATACTAGCAAACTTCCTCCTTTCTAGTTTTTGTACTTACGTATGCTTGATAGTTCTGTTATATCTCTGTATTCTGATGCACAGCAGTTTTTGACTACTATCTCAGCTAATGGTGGCCTTGGTATGACTGTACTGCACATGATGAAACACAAATGCTTCTTCTGTGCTTTGTTTGGTGAGCCATTTTCAACCTGCACCCTTGTAGTTGACACAGGTATAAAAACTTTTGAAACAAAAAGTATGTGGTTCAGAGCGTAATTATTAATCATCACAAGCTCTACCCACATTTTTTTTTTTTTTTTTGCCAGTAGCACATACTGTATGCAAAAATAACAAGTTAGATGGTTATGCCCTGGTGATGCAAGTGAAGAAAAATGATTACTGTAGGAGACTCCCAGCGACGGTTAAAGACAGCCAAAAAAAAGAAATGCGTGCTGAATTAATAACACCTCACCCCTCTGTTTTCAACATGCACAGGCATCAGAAATGATTACATCATACACTCACTGAAAGATTTAAATTAATATATTTTCTGTAAAGGTAGTTCATATTACATCTTTGCTTTTGCACCAGCCATGACCAGAGGTGTCAAGTAATGAAGTACAAATACTTTTACCTTATTTAACCCATAAAGACCCAAACAGCCACTGGCGGCCGAAGCCATCTACCGATCTATAATGTTTAATACCTGTTGATCCACTAATCATATCAATCCATGTAAATAATTTGTGTAAAATATAGTTTGTTATGTTTTTATGGTCATCAGATATGACCCAGTGTGACGTTCAGGGTCTTTGTAGTGAACATGGAAACACCGTCATCTTCTACAACATTGATTCACCAGTAAAACCCATGGAGTTGGATCAATGACAGTGGATGGACACACTTGGTTTATGTTCAATTATTGATGTATTTTGTTGAAAAAGTCACTTTTTCTGAAGTTTTCCCTGTTTCTGAAATTACAACAAACAACTTTGATCTTAACTTTTATCAACATCTACATGGTCAGTAAATTAAACATGGGAAAATGCTGAATTTTCTCTGAAATAACGCAAAATCCAGAGGAGAATATTATATCGAATGGTGATAAATCACTTAAGAAGGGATCAGTAGAGAAAAAAAAATCATTGGGGAACTGCCACAAACGTAGCGCTGGGTCTTTATGGATTAAGTGGAAATTTAGGTTATTTATACTTTACTGGAGTAATTCTTTTTCAGCTGACATTTTCCTTCTACTTCTTACATTTTCACACAATTATCTGTATTTTCCACTCCTTATATTTTAAAAATAGCCTTGTTACTCCTTTTTTTTTTTGGTTTGTTTTTATTCTGGCTTGTCATCACTCAAGTAAAAGAAAAAAAAACTATCCAGATAAATTGTGCCATCTGGATAGAGTGAATTCAATTGTGGCTGGATGAGAAGGATAAACATAAACCATTCTGACACCTTGTTGGTTTGTATGAGATCCATCGCACCTGACGTTTTGCACCATTCCGATACTTATAGGCAATTAGTCATCATATCTTCTGCTCCATGAAACACATGTAAATGCTCAGTAGTGCACATATATGGTTCTCTAATACATTTGCATTGGATTAAAATACGTTCATTCTCAATGTGTAAATATGTGTCTGAAACGGGTAGCCAAGTGCATGCCAAATGTCCCAACATTAACATTTTAATACAACATTATAGTCTTCATAGCCTTTAGAAAAATGTTTTTTGGGAAGGTGAATTAGTGCACTATAGACCCCTGTGGTGCCACCTAAAATGTTGTCCTAATGGCGTTTTTTTTCCCCTTTACATTTACTATTTATATTATTTTAAGTAACGTTGAAACCAGTACTTTTACACTTTTGCTTTAGTAAAATGCTTGAGTTGATGCTTCAGCTTCTACATAAGACTATTTAAACCCTAGTATCTCTACTTCTACCTCAGTAATGAATATGAATCCTTTTTTTTTTTTTTTAAACTTTATTTTTATTGTTTTAATACAAGACACAGCACAAACAAAACCAGAAATGGTCCCGGGTGCATTCAGACATTTGCATACTGTTTGAATATGAATACTGTTGACACCTCTGGTTATGACAAACCTTTCTGATGATGTTTTATTTTTGAACACCAACAACAGTGATCACCTGTGGAGACCCTGGGATACCAGCAAACGGACTCCGTTTTGGTGATGATATCACAGTGAACCAGAATGTGACATTTATGTGCCAGCCGGGATATGTGATGGTAGGAGGGGACGCTGCCACGGCAAGAACCTGCACCAGCAACGGCACCTGGAGCGGCACCATGCCAGCATGCCAAGGTAAACGTCCTTAAACGCACATACCTGCATACACAGCATTGTTCATGTTTTGCAAAAGACCTTGATAACTATCAGAGCGTGCAGTGTCAACCTTGGCACACAAGCGTACCGTCAGATACAGTATAGTACATGCTTACAACCTGAGATCTAATGAGATTAGTAAGCAAGGTGACACAGAACTTCCTATGTAGACAGATAGTGTCATATTGTTCACTTCAGGGAGCTGACAAAATAAGTCACATGAAAACTTAAATGTATGCCAGGGAGACCTATACACAGTCAAATGTATATTATTAACCAACATCGTACTATACTGTACCAATAAAATAAGAAATTATTCAATACAAAGGAGATTAGTCAGTAATAATAATAGTGTAAATGTGCATGAGTAATTTGGTAAAGGGTAGGAAAAAAGCTAAACAAAAGCAAAAAGAGGCAATAGAGAAGGCTGCAGGACATTTTCAGAGCCACACTAAATGCCAGGGCTTCAACTCTTCTGACACTTTAATGATAAAACACAATACCAATACATGCACAAGGTAATCACATGCCAGCAGACTATGAAGGGCACAAGATTTTATATTTGTATTAACACACAAGCCACGTAACGTAATGTAATATACAGTATAACATTGCACGTCACTGAATATGCATCTAAAAATGTTTTAGTGGCGGCACAGTGCCAAGGAGAAAAGTTTCTTATACACCTGATGATGGATGGCTGTGAAGTTCTGTTGATCATGTCAAGGATCCTTCTAATCACTCGCTTCATCTCTGTAAAAGTTTGCGTGCACTCTGTAGGCTTAGAGTTAGAAAATTTACCAATGCGACGTAGTTCTTGTTTGCCCATCAGCGCTACATCACTCCATGATTTACGACGCTCCAGTGGAAGCAGAGATTAGCACATCTTCCATCGACACCCAAAAGTGAATATTGCAGGGAAGATTAACTTGTGCAGCCAACAGTTCAAAAGTACACTAGAAAAGGGAGGAACCCACGAGGCAAACAGTGTCTCATTGTTGCTAAGGAACTGTTCCCTGGCTCCCGTCTCAGTCGCAGAGAAGAGAGCTGGTGTTGTATTTGCCTCATGAGAAATGGAAAAGGACAAATGAAATGCGAGAGAAAAAGAATCGCACGGGTATAGACACACTTACAGGACTGGGAGGAGATCGACTGTTGAGTGATGTAAAGATATACAAGGATGAAAGATACTTTATTTCTGTTATGTAATGGCTTTTTTTTCCCCCCACACTTATTCTGGGTATCTGATGCTGTCACGGGCTCAGAAGTGGTGTTTCATTGTCACATCTGAGCTCAACTACTCAAACTGAGATGTAGTTTCCAACCCTGCCCTTCTCAAACTCACTTGACCTTGGTTCCAAGTTTACAACATTCAAAGTGACATTCATTTGTAATATTTCATGGCTTCGTTTCATTATTTATGTACCCCGTTTCGTGGTGGTATGTTGAGGCTGTTGGATGAATCAATGGATGCACAACTTTTACCTGAGGCAGTTTAAAAGGAAGGAGTAAAAAACGCAGCAGAGAGGTAGGGTTTGTGTGCATGTATGTGTGCTTTTTAAGTGTGTGAAGCTCCTAACCTCTAAGCTCTAATCCTTGACAGCTACTGCAACAGCTCAGGCTCTTGGACTCGACGCTGTTATGCTTGATGGAAGTGGTGTGGAGGGGAGCAAAACCCCACAGCTCAGCCTCCCTCATCCCATAAACACTAACGCACCGCCATGCACACGTACAATCACACTGGGGCGTTCAATTACACAACTATCTGTCTCATACATGCAAAGATACTTACACACCTTCTTGCCGCCACTGCCTGAACGCCGTCAGCTTCTCCTGACCTGTATGCATTAGTCAGTGAGCCACAGAAGCCTTCCTGCCTCTTCACTCTTCCACTCCTCACTCTCATTTCTCTTGTGAGGTAAATGAATACAAGAAAACAAAGCGAGGACTTTGATTCCCAAGTGGTTGCTCTTTATTCATTCCACCATTTCTCAGTGCGGTTAGTGTATTAAGTAGAAATGCAGATCTTCTTTTTTCTTTTTTTCTTTTCTTCTTATTTTCTCTGCCTTGCTGCTCTTTTTTCCTCTCCTTTTGGTCTCTTTCTAAGACCTAAGATCTAGGACAAGCAATGAAAAGCATACTGGTAATAACAGCATTTTTATCATTTCCCACTGACAGCCTACGCAGCATTAGGGCTTAGAAAAAGACAGAAAAATATCTCCTTTTTTTTTTTTTTTCCCTTGCATATGAGGCTGAAATCCATGCCTCTTGCACTCTCCCAATAAAATCAACTACCTTTTCTATTGCATGATCGGGCTTAACTATAAGGTGTGGTGGTTCAGGTGGGGAGAGCTGAAAATTGTTATGATACTGGGCATCTGTTATCTTGTCACTGATCTGGATGATGCGAGCCAATATTTCAAGGAGGGGGAGTGAGGAGGGAAGGGGACGGAGGAAGATGGAGCGGAGGAAATAGAGGGAGAGATACTGGGAGACAGTTTTTGCATGTGCTGTCTGTGTGCATAAATTTGCACTTAATGCATCAGTGCTAGCCATGTTGTGTGTGTGTGTGTGTGTGTGTGTGTATGACACACACACACACACACACACACAGTGATGACACATCTTAAGCCTCACCCAGCAAGGATTCAGCTTGAATCCCAGGTTTGGCGTGTTCAGCTAAGAGGCACTAATGCTGCTTAGAACTACTTAGGAAAATGGGGACACACTCTGCTTTCCATTGAGTTCTGCCTGCCACCCGTGCCTTTATTTATTTTTTTATTTCTGAAGAAATTTCCGATGCAGTGCTTATGGGATTAGTAGGCCTACCCCTCTAACCAGCATTATTTGCCTACTTGCACCCATGCTCTCTCTCCCTCTTTCATTCTCTCACAGACATAATACTGTATAGGAAGACACGCATACGCACAGGCAAACTAACTTTCTACTTCACAGCCTCCAGTTGGGCATTGTCGCGAAGTAATTCAGAATGTGGCACACGTGTTTTTTTTATTTTTTTATTTTTTTCTTCCTAGGGCTCCAGAGCAACAACACAAAAATCCC
This sequence comes from Ostorhinchus rueppellii, assembly GCA_030068375.1. Classification (NCBI taxonomy): domain Eukaryota; kingdom Metazoa; phylum Chordata; class Actinopteri; order Kurtiformes; family Apogonidae; genus Ostorhinchus; species Ostorhinchus rueppellii. The sequence continues at coordinate 18,923,355 of JAQQZY010000009.1, read as the reverse complement.
AAACTGAAGATACTCTTTACTAAATTCATTAACATCAAAGAGAAACAATTTCAAGTGAACTTGTTTCTCCTTGAGAACTTTAAAAACAAAATGACATTCTCCAACAAACATAAAAAAAAACAGATTGCTACATCAGTATTGTTTTGCCTTTGACTTTTATTAGCTATTTTTCATGCTGAAAAAACTTGCCCAAATATAGCATGAAAAAAGAACAGCACATACATATCCATATGGAAATCTTTTTAGATTCACTTCCAACGAGGAACAAAAGATGGTTCCACCTTGGAGAGAACATGTGAATATTCCTCTGTGGGCTGCCCCACATTTACTGTAATGATTTGTTTCCAGCAGAAAAAACCCACCTTTACTTCACAAGACAGTAAAGTAATAATAGACATCATGGGTCTAACTTATGCTGATACAATAATTTGAAGCTCTTTCATTTTTAACTACGTAGTAGTTGGGTTCACAGGATGTTCTCTGCTGGAATAATCCTGAAATTGAGTAACTATTTCACTCAACATTCTCCTCTCGTCCGCTGTCTGTGCATTACCATTTTCAAAGTCCCCCTCACTATGTGACAGAATACCACCTTTATGTTGCGAACACAAAAACACATCTTTTTTTGTGGCATTTTCTTTCGCAGGGATTTAGTCATTTTAAAACCACAGTGTGCTTCTCCATTTGCAAGTATTGCACCTGAAGTTCTTCTCAACACTATACCGGCACAATCTGCACTTAGCACCGCCCAACAAAGTTGTGGTGCGTCTTGAAGGAAGACAAAGTAGCTAGAGAGCTTTCATCCCTGTTCCTGAATGATCAAGGACAACAGTAGACCTATTTCCAGCCCTGACAAAGCACTAACAAAGTGAGAAGATAACTGTGTAGGGTAAAAATTGCTTTAAATTGCTGGTTGGTGGGCTGGCATGGAAAATGGAATAAATCTATTAAAGACCACACAGCAGTGTTCATTCCTTGTATACAGAGTTTCTTTCCAAAACAAAGCGGGTAATTTAGTCGATCTCTCCTGCAAGAACTACATCAGTGCACAAATAATAGCTTCATATTTACCTGAAATGCTTGAGGGAAGCTTACAAGAAGGTAATGTGTGACCTCCAGTTTTTTTTTTGTTTTAACAAGAACTACAGTATGACCACATTAGTTAATATCAAATACTTTTAGAACAAAGAGGATCATCAAAGTGCTGCTGGAGGATGTTTCTGACATCTATTCTCACGCACATACATTGGTGGAAAAAAGTTTTTGGACGCCCCATTAGTTTGGGATGTATCGCATTAAGAATCACTGTTACGGCACTGAACTCTGCCCAGTATTGTTCCCTCCTCCACATCCACATGCTCCCTTCTGCACATGCGCTGTTCCATTCAGGTCAAAACTGGAAGTTTCAGCAAGATAATGAAACACATCCAAGGTATGACATAATTGAAACTGACAAATTTAGTTTTATTTCTTCTTGTTAACGATAAACAAACTTTAAAAAAAAAAAAAAAGTGCATTTGTTTGTGTCTGTCTGATGCAGCCACATTTGAAACACAAAAAGAGATTTCTGTAAAATGTTTCATGATATTTCAAATTTTAAGGGTGTCCAGAAACTTTTGTCCACTCCTGTACAAAGGAAATCTGCTTCACATATAGAAAGAATCAATGAATGAATGGTTTATTTTTGGTTCACGCAGTAATCTCCACACACAGTACAACCACAATAACCACAAAAATTAAAAAAAAAAAAAAAAAAAAAGGAATAGGCTAGAAATAAAAGCTTACTTTTTGCCTGTCTTTTTCACCTGACACACCGCTTACATGAAACTAAATGTGGACATCATTGAGGATTCACATTATAACAAAAGAATCAATACCAACAATAACACATCTACCATCTCCACTTAATATTCCTGACACTGAAGACATTTTTTAAACTTTGTCAGAGAACTGAACAAAATTAAACTCATCTTCGAGTCCATTCCATTATTTTACACCCACAACTGAAATACACCTGGACTTCAACATAACGCGCTGCACACTTTTAATCCCCCTCAGCCAAATGTAATGTAAGATTCTGTTGAAAGTTACTGCACTGTAATTTAGATTAGATTGTCTTTTTGAAAAACGTATTACACGTTTATATTTGAAAGTACTCGGATAGTTCTCCACACATGACAAAGCGATTATTTAAGGCCAATTAATGCAAAATCGAACCAACGACAATTTACAGTCACATACAGGGGCCTCACCATTTGGAAGAACTTGAATAAAACATTAAAATGTCCCTCCTTTACTATTTTCCAAAATCATACTTTTTTTTTTATAAATAACTCCACATTCTCCTAATTTTTATTTGACTTTCCTTGTTCACTACTTCTTTTTAAACTCATATCCATGCATTATCATCTAAGTAATGGTAAATTCTTTATTGTATTGTGTTTTTATTGTATTTATTCATTTACTTTTTACCTAACTGTTTTCTTGTTTATTTGATTTGTTCATTAAGTTGATGAAGGCAGGCCTTTATATAAGCATATTAAGCTTTTGGCCCCCCTTGCACTGTTATATTTCATTTGTATTTACTTGTTTATGCATTTGTTGGCTTTTTTACAACGTGCAAATAAATAAATTAATTAAACCACTCAGTTGTTATAACTGTACAAGGCTTGTAGCACCCTATAATGTAATAATTTCCTGAAAATGTAACAAAATTTGCACTTAATCAAAAATGTAATAAAACCCAATACTGTAATAACTTCACCAATAATGTAATAAAATATCCTGGCTGATATTGTAATAACATTTTTACAAAAAATAGAATGCCGTATTACATAATTGGGAATTTATTACATTTTCAAGTGGGTCTTTTTTCACCAAAACTGACAATATCAAACTTGACAGATAATGTACCCATCTGTAAATGTAATAAATCCCCAATAATATAATAAGGTATTACATTATCGGTAAAAATGTTACAACAGTATCGGTCAGGGTATTTTGTTACATTATTGGTGAAGTTATTACATTACTGGGTTTTTTTACATTTTTGATTTAGTGCAAATTTTGTTACATTTTCAGGAAATGATTACATTATATGTGAGAGTGATTGTTTGTCTCTATATGTCAGCCCTGTGATGAACTGGCGACTTGTCCAGGGTGTACCCCGCCT
>JAQQZY010000009.1:18905713-18916263 GCA_030068375.1 Ostorhinchus rueppellii | reverse complement strand
TATATAGTCCATGTCCATTATGATTTTCTTTTTAATCATTTGGAAATTTGAGATGTTTTTCCATTTGGGTAAGTAATTCCGTTGAATGCAGTAGGATCTGGTGTGCTCTCACAACACGCTCTGTCTTATTTTAATCTCATCTATATGCGAGAATCTTGCGTTTACAGGATTTGAACAATTTTGGTCTGTTTTAATTTTAATTCACAAATCCCAATGCATCTTTTTTATTCCAACAGTGATCAGAACCAGAATCTGCTTTATTGGCAAAGTTTGTACACATAAACAAACATGAGTTTGGCTTAACTTTATACTCTCATGTATTTTAGAATAAGTAATGCAGGAAAAATTAATAGATCATCAAAAGTCATCAAAAACAGTGGTTATGCAATCAAGTACTAAACCCTGTGCGTATCATGTGACTAAAACAGACAGAACAGAAAACATGAAATCCCTTAAAGCACTGTTTTTGGCAGTGCAATGCCTTAGATATTGATGTAAGAACTTAAATGATTTTCATTATTATCAAGAAAACCATAGAAATAGTTAGATTTCAGCTCTTAACCCATAAAGACCCAGTACTACTCTTGTGGCACTTCCCAAATTAATTTTTCTTTATATTTAACAATTTTTAAGTGATTTATCACCATGTATGATAATATTATCCTCTGTCTTTTGCATTTTTCAGTGTAAATCATATATTTTCTTATATTTAATTTACTGATCATGTCGATGTTCACAAAAACACAGAATAAATTCAAAGGGTATTTCATCAGAAACAGACAAAAACTGAAGAAAAAGTGACTTTCTGTAAAGATACAAACAACTGATCATAACCCCGGTGTTTCCATTCACTTTCATTGATCAGTGTTGTAGGAGAGGACAGTGTTTCCATGGTAACTATGGAGCTTCTGAACATTCAAACGGGTCATATCTGATGACCATGAAAAGATGACAAACTGTATTTTACATCAGTTATTTACATGGATTGATAGGATTAATGGATCAACAAGTATTAAAAAGTTTAGATCAATAGATGTTTGGGTCTTTATTTATTGATTTGTTTATTTTGTTTCGAGCAAAAGGAAAGAATAGAGACAGTTCATCAATACAAAGAGCCAATAGCAGAGCAGATACAGAAAGTATTTTGTATATTTAAGGGAAAATATAAATAACATACAGTAAATAGGGAAAAAAAAAAATACACTTGTCAAGTGCATCAGCAATAACAAAACAAATACAATAAGTACTGCTGGAAAAGGAGTAGGAAGAAGAAAACTTATTAAATCCCACCCCCTCTCTCATTTATACAACTTAAGACATTAAATTAGCTTCCTTAATGACAAAGTTACATCTTTTCTGAGTCATACTAATTAAAAATTGAACTAAATTAAATTAAACTATTATGAGCTATTTTTGTTGTGATTATATTTGTCAAAACAAGTGTACCTTTAGTTGGACCAGACATTAAAATGAACAAAAAATGGAAGAAAACAAGGGGTGGTCTAATAATTTTTTCCATGACTGTATATGTTTAAAAAAAAATCTAGAATAAAGAACATGAATTTTTACAAAACTGTACAAATAGTATGAGATTAAACAGTAAACATGACATTAGAGCAGGTATAAAAAAAACAATAGTGCACGCTAGAGCATGTAGTGCAAATATACATGAGGTAATGTAAACAGCTGCGTCTCCTCAGTGTGTTAACGTCATACTAAACAAAACATAGATACTTCTGTGTCGTGGAGAGTGCTCCCCAGCCTCACAGCTCCATTAGCTCGTAAAGCCCTCCTTAAAGTCTCAGCCCTGCGCTCCTTCTGATTCTCCTTCTGACACAGACTCTATTATTCTGCACTCACTCATCTGATAAGCCCGTCTTTGATTGCGTTCTCGCTTTCTCCACAGTGGTCACATGCCCGACACCCCCACCCATCCCCAACGGCCTCCTGGAGGGCTCCGTCCTAGAGTGGGGTACCGGTGTGAGCTACAGCTGTCTCCCAGGCTACGAGCTCTCCTTCCCCGCTGTGCTCACCTGCACAGGAAATGGGACGTGGACCGGGGATCTGCCACAGTGCTTGCGTGAGTCACACATTTATACCTATCAGCATGTTAATTATAGTTCTGTAACAATAGGCATTTCTGTCGTCATTAAAATATGTCAGGATACTTTGGCCTCATTATTAAAGTCTGGAGACCTATTGCTTGTCTTACTTATCTACTGAGTATGTGGGTAGATCAGTCCTTACATTATTAATGCAGCATGTTCTTTTCATACTCATACCACTAAGATTGAAATGAAAAATGTAAAAAAAAATAATAAAATAAAATAAATAAATAAATAAATAAAAACAGTTAGCCTTGGCAAAGCAACACTCTGTCATCTCTTATGAATGTATTTGACTTAAGCTCACACATACATTACTATCCGCCTCTCTTTCGGTGTTGTGAACACATAGTTCATCCAGTTTATAAGGGAATGTTTGGCAAGTCATTTGGAGGTACTAATGGGTTCAGAAATAACATAATTATGCATTTATATCTTGCATGACACATACATCATTTTATTTATGAAAATATGCGTATGCCTGGTAATAAATCAAAAGCACATTTTCATTTTGGATTAAACACCCATATACTCAACATCTAAATTAGAGATTTTGCTTCCCTTTGCGCTGCGATAAAATAATCAGCATTTCCACCGGCCATGAAATGTCTGTGGAAAACCAAGAAGGATCCAATCAGGCAAAGTCACAGCATTGTACAAAGGTCTTTGGTTGTTTTCTCTAAGGCAAGCAGTTATCTCGAGTTAAGGGATGACAAGACTAGATCAAGGAATTTAACATCAGAGACTGGGTGGGATGGCTGCAATACAATCCAAATGGAATTAGACAACCTTATACTAAAACTACCCAACAGGGGGTATCGGTATTGCTTACAGTTACAACATCCACATCTTTGTTTTTTTTGCAAACACTCCGTCATTCTTAGCAATAGAACATCTTTTATTGATTAAAACATGTGAATCTTTGAAAATGGAGCATCATATTCAGAAGCAGCCCCCTCACCAAGAATAATTATGGTTAAATTATACATTTTCAGTTTCTTCTCTGCTTGTACACCTATGATATTGGTGATGATGCTGGTCTTCATTCTTTCTTTTGCATATGTGTGTGTGTGTGTACGCATCTATGTTTGAATACATGTATCTAAGTATATACATGTCTATGCATCTATATATATTTGTATAGATGTGTGCATGGTGGTGTGTGTATATATACACTACAATACCATTATGAGATTGATGGCAAAGTTCTCGTAACCACATATATGCAATTGTCAGTCTCTGTATTAAGACACAAACAGCATATACAAGAAATATGTTCAGCAATACTGTACATTTCAGGAAGAAAATAGGTTCTACAACTAATCCTAACGCAACCTTCACCTGCACCTAACATGTCTTTACCTAATTTTCCCAGACAATATTAGATTTACTGCATTAGTAGGCTTATATTTGACATACAGTTGCAGAAAACATTATTAAACCATCAAAAGTCACCAAAAATGACAGTCATGCAATCAAGTCCTAACTCCTGTGTGTATCATGTGGCTAAAAAAGACAGAAAAGAAAACATGGAATGCCTAAAAGCACTGTTTTTGTCAGTGCAATGCCATAGATACTGATGTAAGAACTGAAGTGATTTTGGTTTTTATCAAGAAAACATGGAAAATGGATAGATATCAGCTCTGAAATTAAACAATTATGAGCTATTTTTGTTGTTATCATTTATATTTGTCCAAACAAATGGACCTTTAGTTGTGCCAGGCATTAAAATGAACAAGAAATTGAAGAAAAAAAAGGTGGTCTTTTTTTTTTTTTCTGCGACTGTATAGTACTATACTATGAGATCGATGGCAAAGTTCTCGTAACCACATATATGCAATTGTCAGTCTCTGTATAAAGACACAAACGGCATATACAAGAAATATGTTAAGCAAATACTGTACATTTCAGGAAGAAAATAGGTTCTACTACGAATCCTAACGCAACCTTCACCTGCACTTAACATGTCTTTGGCCTGTTTTTTCCAGACAATATTAGATTTACTGCATTAGTACGCTTATATTCGACACATTCCATTCCACACATGTAGACATTTCTTACTCTTCGGGCAGCTTTTTTCACAGGAATGCAGGCTGCTTTAAATAGTAACTTTATGTAATAGAAGGAATTTAATTCAGTTTTTGGGAGTTAGTGAATCTGTATACACATTATCTGTATTTTGTTGCATTTGAGAAAAAGAAACTGACAAATGAATATGGAGCTCAACTCAACCCTGCGGAAACAACAAAACTAACAGTGACCTAAGACTTCTGCACAGAACTGTATATCTGCAGAAATTGTATATTCATGCTGCTAGATAGATAGATAGATAGATATGTCCTATATTTTTAAATCATTTTGTCTCTTTAAAAAAAAGACAAGAAAATGAGCAGCATTATACTCAGCATATTCCCAAAGGTCTCACAATTATTTCATCATAAACTGATGAGGTAAACCTCCATTTTGCATTTTGACTAAATGAAAAGTATTTTGACCTCAGCATTAGAGTCAAAGATACAATGTTGATGATGAAGATGATGATCTGAGTGGAGTTACAAGTAGGATGTCTGATGTTCTTTATTACATTAAGACATGCTCAAAATCAGCTTTGGGAGCATAATAATAACCCGGGGGAAGCATGACTGCTCCAGAGTGTCTCAGCGTCATCAGGATCCTTCTTTGATTATATCAGACAGAAATGAAATATCAAGGAGATTGAAGTACTTACATGTGTTTGTTTCTCCTTGAGTGTGAATGACGGAGAAAAGAAAAAAAATCAGAGGCCACTAAAAACATTCTCACAAAGCGTTGAAAGATGTGTTGTTTGTTTCTGACTGCTGCAGCACTAAAAGCATCATCACTTCATCTGGCAAGTGTAGGCAGTTCTTTTGTTTTGATTGCTAATATAACTGCATTTACATGAAGCCGGCTGATTGTTGCAGCTGGCTTGTGCAGAAAATCTTTGCTATCCGATGTTGGTTTCATTGTCTGCATGCACTAAAGGTACATAGAACATTCTGACTTAAGGTTAAGTGGTAATAAGATAGTATGGAGTATTTTGTGCCATATGTTGGATTATGATAAAAATCTGTCTCAAGCCCCTGGGCCTACTTTTAAAAATGATATTCCCTTCTGTGCTCCTTTCATTGATTCTAATGAGGTTGAGTTTTGCGCTCATGGCCATATTCAGTCACATTCAGTCCGTCAAACATGGTCCCATTTGGGTATTTAGCATCTGAAATCCAGCTGATAGACTGCTGTTGTTTGTGACCATACAGTTACAAGCACGGTGCTCTGTGCAGCAGCTCCTCTCTCTTCTAAGCGGTCATATTGCAGTCATTTATTGAAATTTATGAAAGACTATGTGCAAAATGTAATCGAATTTATATCCTGTTGAACTGTAGAGGGTGCATTGGCTTGTTGTTGCCAGATATATTCCCTTTAGCAAGTCACCAAATACCTGTTTTTATTGAGCTGTGCCGATATCTCTGCTTTCTGGTCCTCAGTTATTGTGATGGGTAACAAATGTCATCTGGTCATAAAATGGATAAGGTTCCACATGGTAAATGTACCATGTCTACTCGCCGTCTACAGCAATTATGATGACTGTCATCCCCCAACACACTACAACCATTTTTCCACGCTGGCACCTCCAAAGCGGCCTCCTGCAGCTATCTGAGCATATAACCTTTATGTTCCGTGATGTGACATTCGTGCTTAATGTTTCCAGGCATAGAATTGTTTTTGATGGTGTAATTACATTTAATACGTCTATGATGTATGACCTAGAAATAGAAGATGTCAATGCTAAGTGCAGTTTGACACAAACTGAAAGGCATGTGCTATAGCTGTCTGTTATTGTGATCAATAACCAGCTCAAGTAAAGAATCTTAAACATGCTGTTTTAGCTATCCTCCTGTGGAAGCAGGTCTGTGATAAATCACTGAGGTTTTGCTAAAGCAAATAAATGGGTCTGCAAAATGAGAACAACAGGCAAGAAAGTGCTGATCATATTTGGTGTAAAAAGGCTATTATCTATGCATTAAAATGTCAGTGCTGCAGTATCTACCACAGTCTCATATCGTGAAGTCATTATTAGGTGGTAAATTCTTAGTCAGTGGAGATACTGTAGTGACCATTACATATTCAGCACAATTTCTACGAAAACATACATTTGTGATGAAGCTCCCGAAGCTTCTGGAAGAAGGTCAAGAAAGGTTTTGTATCAGAGTCTGAGATACAGTTCTACAGATGCTTTAGTATGAGCCAGAACATTAGATTCAAGTCATAAACTCACCACAATAAATGATCCCTTTTGCTCCATCATACGCATTTGCTGCAAATTAAAGATTGAATAATAATAAACAGAATATTAAAGCCACAGCCTTTCTGTCCATTAGACATAGAAAAGCCTGTTTAAGAAATCCAACTAATTTATACTCTGCACTTTTGGTTTAAATGTAGCTCAGCTGTGTTGCAAAAGCAAATGAGGCTCCTGAATTCCTAAAATCCCTACATTTGTAATCATGTGTAACCAAACAAAATTAAGATCCATATTCATTTCTTCTTACCACATGAGAAAACGGAGCAAGTACCATAAATCTCTGTGAGAATGCAAGTTCATGTGTCTGCAGGGATGAGACTGTGATCTCAACTTTGAATCCGGCCTCTGCATACTGATTACTTCAAAGCATTGATAATTCATCAAGGAAAGGGGGAGGCTTTAAGACAGAGTGAGAAAAACTTTGACTAGTCTCTCTCTCTCTCTCCCTCGCTCATACACGCACAGGCACATTAAATATGCTGAGCTTGGTTTGGCCTGGGGCCATTTCTCTTATATATCCATAAAACAGTACATTATTTCCCTGTGGCTTGATACGTATGACTGATGTGCATGTCACCTGTTTGGTCTGTATTGTCAACCCCCTAAAAATGCCTTCAGAATGCTAAGGCATGCTGTGGTATTTGAGAAGTGACACGAATTGTTTTCAGGTTCAACAACACATTTGCATCTTTATTTGTTGTCAACAAACAAAATCAAAATACTGGATTCCCGACTTGTTGAAACTCACAATGAATTGTTTTCAGAAGGGACCTATAGTGTGGCAAACATTTTCTAGCAGAAGATATGTCTGAGTACAAGGATTTGTTTCTAAGATAACAGTATTTGCAGTAATGGCTTTATTCAGCCATTCATGCATGGGGTGGATTCTAATCTCCACTCTTACTAGATATCTATTATGTCAGGGATTGGTTGTGGGAAGCCCCTGTTGGTTCCTGACATCTAGGGAGAGAGCAGGCTAGAACTTATCTCTGTCTCCAGACCTCCACACAGCAGCATATGTCAGGTCTGGAGAAGCAGCCTGTCTTATTATTGGCCTGATCCCGCAGTGCTCCGGCTGCGTGACTGAATGCTATGACTCATCTTCACATTTGCTCTCTCTCACTCTGAGAATATCTGAACCTCCTTCAGCAACTAAGAAACTTCTACTGATCAGAATGGTTATAGCGAACTGATGGATGATCGTATTCTGTAAAGATGGACGGAGAGAAGGGCATCGGTGGGCAGTAAAATAGCTAACTTCTCTGCCCATCAAAACCACTCAGTCTAAATTATTCCAGTCAATTTGATTAGATGTCCACAGGCAAGGAAGTGGAGGAGCGGCAGCGATAATCCGATGGGTTTCATCTGCCGAGGCTGAAGCGCCGTTAAAAGGAGACATACAAAAGGATTGGAGACCAACAGCGGTGGCAGATGGCTGCGCTTGTGTTAACCTCAAGGCTTTGTCAGAAAAATAATATTCATAATATTTCACTTGCTAATTGTTTTGATCTAAAATTGAGTGCCATGACCTCCCTCATTCCCTTTTTACTGCCAAGATGAACGCTCAGGCACACATAGCTATTGTAACCACTCACCAGCAAGGTTAATTGTAGGAAACAAAAAATGATTAGACAGACTAATTTATCCTGAGACAAGGATGTCAAGCCATCTTCCCACATACAATAAAATGCGTGCAGGACTCATATCGTCAATGCAGTTTAAATCATTCAGTCCACATCATATGGAAGGAGAAGGAATACATAAAAGCAGCAGTACCCACAGCGGCTTTGGAAATCACAGTAGACAGTCTTCACAATGATCTGATCTTCTGTGGGTAAAGCAGTAGCCTACACATCTTATGTCAAGTTGTAGCCATATTTAAGTGTTGTTAGAGTGCAAAGCATACAAGTGTAAAAATGACAGATCAATAGAGCAACAGGGCTGGGATTAATTTCAGGAAAAGTGCAAGATGGCCCTCAGAGGAAATTGCGTGACATCTTTGTTAGACTTGTTGGCCCTCGGTTTTTCACATCAGCACTAAGTCACAATTCTGTCCCTGCAGCCAAGTTCTGTGGAGATCCCGGTATGCCTGCCAGAGGACGGAGAGAAGGACGCAGTTTCATCTTCAAATCCGAGGTGACGTTCAGCTGTAATCCGCCCCACGTCCTGGTGGGATCAACAACACGCATCTGCCAGGATGACGGCGCTTGGAGTGGCTCTCAGCCTCGATGCATAGGTACCGAACCCAAATACTTTGATTCTGCAAATCCAATAAATAGGTGGCAATTTCAGCTTGCGCTCCCAAATATTAAAGTTATTACAAGTCATTTTGCTCACGCTACCATTCCATTCCAGTAATTATCCTGTAGTACATTGTACACCAGAGAGAGATTGCTTTGTCATTATAGGTGACTGCCCCCGTGTCACAATCTCATTTTTATTCTTCTGCGGTTCCTTTGCTCATTGTGACAATGATTTCTTGTTCCAGAGCCCACAAGAACCACCTGTGAAAATCCAGGGACACCTGAGCATGGCTTCATGAATTACACAACAGGCTTTAAGGTAAAATGAGCTGAAACTATGTGAAACTATGTGGGAGTATTTAATGGATTGGGTTGGTGTCTTTGAACTGAATTATTCAATACAAATTTAGTTCAGACACAACCAGGTAAGTTAGATGAGCTGGATCTACTCGCTGCTGTTTTGAATCGTAATGTTTTTGTGCAAATAGAGCCTACAAATCCACGTGTGTCAGTGTAATTTTTACAATAAGCACTGCGACTTAATATTTACAGCTTAGTACCTTTCTCGCCATAATATACAGTTGGCAACTGGGTAAAAATGAAACCATTATGAAAATCAGTTTAATGCCTATGGGCCTGGCCAAGCATTCTAGTCATTCCATATCTGTTTTTAAAAATTAATTTAGCAGCAACCGTAATAGCTCAAATTGTAGGTCTAAGCAAGTACTTCCACACCACTGAGGATTAATAACCAAATATTTAATAAAAACATGACTATTAACATTGAAAAAGTAATGGAGTGAGGAAAAATATACAGCTGTTATTCAAGGTTTGGAAAAAATGTCAACAAGTTCCTCAAGGAAACTCCAAATATTTAGCATACCACTTATCTTAATATGTGAGAGCACATTCTATCCAAAAATGGAACTTTTTTAGTTTTAAAAGACGTTAATTCATGGTAACGAAGTGAGAATTTAAAAAAATAACGGAGGTGTTTGTTCAATGTGGTGCACCATAATAATGATAATCAAAGATTTTATTAAGATACTGTTAAATCGGTCTTTAGCAACAAGTGTTTCGTTCCTATATTTAATACATATCTTTATGCTGTTTTTTTTTAACAATAAAAAAACATTTAAAATGATTATAGTATTTGATTCGTATGAAATATAAGGTTAGACACAGACATATATTTTGAACATATTTATTTACACATTCTGAATTTATGCTTTAAACATTTACAACCTTTACTTTTCTTAATTTACACTGTATTCTCATATATTTTCTTATATATTCAGTTTTAATTCAGGTACAAATTAGGCTAAATAAACACAGTTATTATAGATCATTCATTTATCAGACAGGGTTAATTGTTTGTTCTTTTTACCTGCTTTACTAGTTTCTTCCCGTAGCCTTCGCCAGAAGCGTCACAATGATGTTACTGTGACGTGTCTTATCAGGTGGGTTGGTCTGATGAAGGCTACAGGAAGTAGCTGAAACTAATAAAGGAGGTAAACAAACAACTACCCCTGTCTGATAAATGAATGCTCTACAATAACTGTAAGTGGAAGACAGTATGAAACTTTACCAGAATAAGTAAACAGTTTTATAAAGTAGAGATACAGTATATGTCTGTCAAGCCAGGCCCCTATAACTTACTATCTATGTAACAAGAGCAAATATGGGATTGATACTGTAGAGTTTTCACTGGACTGTGTTGTAGACCAGAGCTTCCCAACCAGTGTGCCGTGGAAGATTATCCAATTTCACCTGAGTGGTTCTGCAAGCAGCAGTGTGATGTAGATCCATACGACTGCACACACCAATGATCCACTCTAGAACAACAGTCTCCTGCTTCCCTTTGCAAAATAAAAGTGA
>JAQQZY010000009.1:18883974-18894563 GCA_030068375.1 Ostorhinchus rueppellii | reverse complement strand
ACATGGACGCCGATCGGAATAATGATCGGCATAAACCACCCCTCTCTTTCGGAATGATTTTTCTTTCCGAACGTACTGGATCGGATCAGAATCTTCCAACTGACGTGTTTACATGAAGCATTGTCAATCTGATTGGTCTTTTATTCTGATTATTTGTGTCCATGTAAACGTGGCTACTGTTATTTTTAGAAGCTGAAACTTTACTGTCTGATGTTGTACGTATTTATTCTACATTCTGGTTTATGTCTCAATACAGAAACTGAGAATTCCTTATGTGTGATCCTTGGTTCTATATATCCTATAATATGCCTTTGGTAGAAGGATCTGTCCTTACTGTATTTATTCAAAAAACATCTATCTGCCTGGAAGCAGCAGGAGGGGAAAATTAGGCACCAGAATATGCAACCACACACCTTCCCTCTGCAGCTTTCATTTCATGCTGTTTTTTAGTAGAGCCCAAGTATCACAGTTGTAAATGCTGCCATGTTGCTTCCATAACGAGCCACAGATTACAGCAGTTGAGTTGCAATTGGTAGAATCTCAACAGCAGAAGGCAATTAAAGCTGTCATTCACATAATACATTCTCCCCACCTCTGAAACACCCACTATTAGCATCCATGCTGAAAATCTACCCCGTGACAAGAAATCACATGGCGTCCACAGCCTCTAAAAAGAGTCTAGAGATGGTGTAGTAATAATAGTAATCATAACTTGGACTTGTATAACATCTTTTATGATACCCAGATACCTAAGGTCGCTTAGCAAAGGTAAAGGAGGGCACCACAAGTGTAAAATGGAGTTTTCTCAAACTTGAATCACAATATTCTGTTCTTTTTCATTTTCTGCTGGTCCACCCTGTGCTACTCGTCTTAGGTTGTAGTCAGAATTTGCTAGACTAATTCTTAAATAAGAGGCAAATTCTTAATGGGAATTAGTCTGGAAAAGTCAGGACCCAGACTAGTTCTTAAATGGGAATTAGTCTGGAAAAGTCAGGACCCAGACTAGTTCTTAAATGAAAATTTTTTTTGCACAGTCAGGACCCAGACTAATTCTCATTAAATAATTAGTCTGGGTCCTCTGTCGTATTTTTGATTTCCAAGTGGTGCCAAGGCAAACAGGCAGCTGTGTCTTGTTCCCAGTCTGGTTGGTTTGCCCTGTATTTCTGAACTGATGTACAGGGTAAAGGATAAATCCCAGGGACTTTAGTGATGCTCTGAAGGTCAGTGGTTTCCCATCTTGATCCTTTTGAATATCTCCAGAGCTATTTTCAGAGACATTCTGGGCTAAATTCCACCTCAGAACTTCAGTTTTGCTCTGAGTTTTCCATTAGCGCCACCTCCTCCATGTTGGGATATCTGGTTCAACAGTCGGATTGATAGCTGTGACATTTGGTAGAGACGTTTATGAACCCCCTCAGGATTAATTGAAAAAGGCTTTGGCTAGTTCTTTATTTTTGCTTTACTTTTCCCCCTGAGCCATTATCAGGCAAGCATTTCTATCCAGCCACACAAACATCACCGTTTGTTTGTCTGGTTTATAACCATAACTTCATGTGTCCTGCTAATGAGCCAGCGTTTGCTCGCTTCCGTGCAACACCACATAATATTATTAATATGGTAAACATTGTGCCTGCATAAAAATGCTGGAGTTTAGCAGAAATGAGCAGCTGATGTGTCTGTAGTGTTTGTCCTTCACTGAATCGGTGCCACAGAAAGGAAGCAGAGACGACATTAAATGCACAGTAATTTTGTCTGCCTTCTAAGTCCTACATCCACCTGATCCATCTTACCCTCTTATAACTATAATTATTGAAAATTAGTGCGAGAAAATAACAGGCAGTGCTAGTTAATCATATACAGTTATGTGTGTGGTACTAATTAACTGAAATTACCCTTTTATGCCAACAACTGACCGTGAATTTCTGAATAAATAGGTATCACTACAAAATGACCGAATTTGCAAAGTGCTGTAAAAAAGTTTTATCAGTGTGAAACTGTTAAAAAAAAAAAAACTTCTGCTGAGTTCACAGAGTTATCGCTTTTCAGAATGTATTTAATTATCATTAATTGAGATTGTCAAAGTATATAAGGAACATGATGTTATTCATATTGAATTAAAAGATTTCTATCAGCTGTTTGATATGTTGATTCCACTGCATATCTAATTTCCATTATAAAGCGTGGGTGCAAACATTCAGCTCGTATTAAATGTGTGATGTTGATATAATGTCACTATAAAACGATGTATGTTTGACACGACAATTAATAGGAATTCTGGCTTCTGGTGTGTTCTTTAACTATAATTTTTTACTTTTCTCTCCTGCAGCATCATTTTAAAGGCATAACGTATTAACCCATTCTTTTATTTCCCTTTCCTGAAGTCCCTGACGACGTCTTTGCCCCTGATTTTGTCTGGAAGGGCTCCTATGATTACAAGGGCCAGAAACAGCCGATGACTTTGACAGTCACTAGCTTTAACGCTACAACGGGAAAAGTCAATGTAACTTTAACTGACAGTAGCATGGAGTTTCTGCTCTCTGGTGAGTCATCTATAAAGCTTCTACTTCCTCCCCTCCGCCTCCTCTCTCCTCCTTCTACCTCTGTGTGTCACTTCCATTTATTTTGAGGGTGCCTCATGTCAATCAGTCAATCACCAAATGATCTCATGCATGAGAGTGGAAATTAGCTATTGGCTCTAAAGACGGATGTATTAGTGTGTGGTGACTGACTGTCTAACTGCCCACTCAAGAGTCACTCGTCTCCTCCCATCCCTCCTCCTCCGGCTGTTTTCTCATGTCTTTTTACCATTTCCCTCCTCTCTTTTCTCTTCCTTTTCCCTCTCTCCGCTGCCTTTTTTTCATTTTTGTTTTTATCAGTCTCCCCCGCTCATTGCCTGATCTCTTTATTCACATCATTTCTCTCCGTGCCTCTTATTCTCTACCTTGTAGGAGTGTACAAGCGCCAGGAGGCACGCTTAATGCTCTTGCTGTACCAAATGAGAGCACTGGCCCACAGCTCCTTGAGCAGGATTACTGATGAGACCTGGGCAATGGACGGATTTGTGAGTATACACAGGAATTTGGAGCAGCTGGTCTGTGATTATAAGGAAAAATAACAACCAAAAAACTGTAACTGTTTTAATTTGTTCATTATTTTATTTTGTGTTCAGCTGGACAGACAAGTGGATTATTGTAGGCAATGGGGTTGTAAATACTTGGACGCTAAACATAAGCCTTCCCTTGGACTGAATCACACTGAATTATCCTCATTATTAGTTTTTCTTCATCCCATTCATGATGCCAGTGGAAAAAAAAAAAATAAAATCACAGTAAATCAGAAGAAACGGTGACAGTAAATGAAACAGTCTGACTCACTCTCTGCTTTTATTTACATATGTTTACGTTGGCTTCACGTCGAGGCTCCCTGTGTGAATCATTTCAGTGCTTCCTGCATTGACAATTTGCTGAATGATCTCATACACACCTGACTTCTCAGGAGCCTGGAACGGCTCCACAGCAATTTTGTTGCTTGAATTGAAGTTCCACTTCTAAAATAAACTTCAAGGGTCTCTTAATAACGGCGTGTGACAGGTGACTGCACACCGCTGAGCTATTGATAGCAAACTACACAGCCTCTAGAGTGAGCTTCAAAAACAAAGGGGTTATTTTTGAATGAAGCATGACAGAATGTGTTGACTCTCCTACTAAATACAGTGTATGTACTTTTTTGATGTGGTGTGGAAGAGACGCCACACTTTCTTAGGTGCCGAGAATAATGACATTTTATGTATGCAGTTGAAACAAATGTACTTTTTCTCAGTCCCTTTGGTATTTTTGTTCTGCCAGGTTTCGGCTGAACCAGAGGGAGGGAGCTATGTTTTCCAAGGCTTTATACAGGGTAAAGACTATGGACAATTCGGTCTCCAAAGACTGGGTATGTGTCTTCTTCAATACTCTCTGTTTTATTTGCCTGTATTGCTTTCCCCTTTCTCCATTTTGACATTTACAGAGAAAAAGTAAAGACAAATACACGGTTATACTAACTTAAGGTTGCAAATGTGGAAATTTATAGCAATGGAAATACCTTTCCCATGTGCTTCTGTCTGGAAAAATAGCCTTCACTCTCAATAATGGGACAAATTCTATCAGTATTCAGCCGACTGTCACCGGTACTTACACCAACTCTGTAAAGATAATATCTGAACATTTTTTTAAACAGCAGTGAAAATTCCAGAGAAGTTTTACATTCCTTTCTAATAACAAGTATGTGTGGGTTCTATGCTTTGTATTATAATCATTATGTGTCATGAATGAATTATCCAGTCTCGAATGACACAAAAGCAAATTACAATCTAGTCGGTTCTGTGAGTTGTACCGGCAGTATGTGGATATTTACTGTATATGTTACCATTGTATGTCAGACACAGCTGCACAAAACATATGCAGCGTACGTCCTGTATATGTTGTGTTCTCACGTCACGCTCATTATTGCTGTCATCACCTACTCCAACATGACTATTCTTATCAGCGCAATGATTTATGGTTGTCATCTTTATCAACCGGCTGCTTCATCATCGTCATCCTCGTTCTCCTCACCATCACCACCATCTGCAAACGATATGTATCATTTTTATTTTTACCTTTTTGGGTTTTTTTTTTTTTCACGACATTGTTGCTTTTGTCTCGTTTGAATATTGTACCTCATCATTTACATATAAACTATTTATTTTACATACCGGCCCAGTCTTCTTGATTTTACTGATAATGTTTTTTTTTTTGTTTTTTTTTCCAGGTATGAGTGTGCGAGAGAATGTGACACTCACCGACCCCGAAAGCAACGGCTCCACCAACAGCAGTTCTGTTGCCGTTGCGATCCTTGTGCCTTTCTTTGCTCTCATCTTTGCAGGCCTTGGTTTTTATCTCTACAAGCAGCGGTATGTAATGTATACGGGAACCTCCTGTACCGGTTCGGAACCCAAATTTAGTTGCCGCTGTAGTGTGTATCTGTTCGGTCCCACGTGATTAAAAAAAAAGGACTACGTTTCCCCGCGTCCCAGGCTGTGTTTAAGAGACATTATAAAAAGTCGTAGGAACCCAGATTCATGTAGATGTTTGTAGAGATGCAGCCAAAGGAAATGCACATCAAAAGGGAGGTAGATGGTACACTGTGGCCCACTTCCACTGCCTGCTTTACTGCAGATAGGTTTCTCCCAGGATTCAGAAGCTGCGTGAGACGTCAAAGCATGATGAAATGTTAGTCAACTAGTGACTGTATAAACCCCATTACATGGCAGCATACGTCAGGCATTTGAAACGGGAGCAAATCAGACAGAACAAATATTTACTGTAAGTTCATATGCATGTGAGATTCTAGCATGTGCGCTCTATATAGATGGATGGTTTTTGTCTTAATGTAAACAGAGCTGTTCATATACGTAGAGTCTGTGCACATGACCATGCATAAAGCTTTCACTATTTTAACAGTATTTCCTCTTCAGCCTCATTTACTTCCCACAGCGATCCGCACTAAGATCATTTAAGCGTATTTACTGGATGAGAATGAGAGGAGGTAATTGGGAGCTGGTCTCCGGTCTAACACGCAACCGTCTGTTTTTCCACAGGAAAACCGATAAAGCGCAGTACACAGGATGCTCCGTCCATGAGAACAACAACGGTCAGGCCACTTTTGAGAACCCCATGTACAACACAACCACAAAAGCTGCAGAGGGGAAAGTTGTCCGCTTTGACCCTAATCTCAACACCATCTGCACCATGGTCTGATGTACGCCGAATATAACCGAGACAAGCTAAGAGATGCAGAATACAACTTCTACGTGTTCACTCAATATGACAATACATAGATATTTATACTCTCCCTGTTTCTGAAGATTTGATGAAAAGACACAATTTCTCAGAAACATAAAGCACACTTTCAGAAACACTTGAGGCAGTTGCAATCGATCGTTTCCAGAAAGTAAAAGATTAAAGAGAGAGGAAGGGAAGGCTCAGACCTTTCCAGATCTTCTCATGGTTTGGAGAAGAGAAGTGTTCTTTACACTCTGTGAGTGTTGGCTTTAGAAATAAAAGAGCCTCTGGCATATAGATAAAATAGAGTATTTTATGCTCTCTAGTAAAAAAAAACTACTATGGGGTTTCTTCAGAAAGCCAGATAAAAAATTTCTGTCCAAGAAATCAGCCCAAAACTAGACCTTTTTTGTCTTACATTCATACTAATGAGTTATTTTCTCAGATGGAGGTGAGGAGCCTCTCAACTGTGAGTTGATCAATGTAATCTTTAGAGTCTATTTTCCAAGCAGTGGGGTGTGTAAGAGCAGATGAGGAAGTAAAAAAGAAGCCACCTTTCTGAACAGCGTCGGTGCTGCAGTCTGTTCAAAGTTATATGGTCAATTATACCTCTTAATTGGATGTTACCTCCTACTGACGAAATATATGGCCAGGAATTTAATTACTGAAGTGCAGTACCGTTTTTTGAGTGCCACTGGGAACGCTGGGGATTTTATTGTTGCGGTGCAGGTACTCTGAAAACAATATAGTATATTTTCTTCATGAGAGCTATGGTTACCATTAAAGTTTATTATGAAGTTGTGTGCAATGATCTTTTTTTGACACAAATATTATTGTATTTAAATATAAGAGTTTAAACTGCTGACTGGGCTGAGAGTCTGGTCAAGGCACACTGTACTGTACATTAACATATTGCCCATGAGGGGCTGTACTTAAATCATCCATCTATTTAATTCTCTATACATTACTGAAATAGTCTTTGTTATTTATTTTTAGCGTCTTTCTTTAAAATTCTAATAGCCCTTTATCCCAGTGCCCCAGATGAGCCAAATTTAGAGAGAATTAACCCCAGCCTTGAGCCGGCATATGTCAAGTGTCTCAAAGTGGGCGTTCCATGTTTCTTTATTTCAGGTTTTATTAGATGGAAAGGTTGGAAAGCGGTATATAAAGCTGGCCAGGTTTCCCAGAAGTTTATTTAACCCTGGCTGTTTGTAAATCAGAGTGCAAGGTCGGTTAAAGGCGACGAGGAGTCCGAGGTTAGATTGGTTCAGTAGATTTGTGTTCTTAGTTCAGCGTGAATTAGCCTTACTAAAGAGCATTTCTGAAGGAGTGCGCGCAAGGTCCAAATCATCCGTGGTTCGACGTGAAGGCCGCGGCATGTGTTGCTCTTTAATTCTTTTGGGAAACCGTGCCTTAGTGAATAAAATCTTGATCAGCACTCCTACGCTGAGACACTTGATAAATATGCGACCTCGGCCTATTTTACTGAATCCCACTCACACAAATGGTGATTTCAATGTCTTACTTTGTGAACCATCAGCTTCTGCCAACAAATGTACAGAACACACGAAACAATTTGCACACATACATTTTCCACCACAAGTATTGTACTCCCATGTTGGTCCATCTGTTTTCAAACTGAAAAATGAATTTGACACTATCATCACATTTCTACATCATTGCAGTGCCTTGAATACTGTATGGGCATATGTTTTTACTGCATTAGTAAGCCAGTACATCATTGTAATTTATCTGCACAGTTTGCAATGATTTAGCTGAGTGAAGTGAGCTCTGGCGGTTTATTTACGAAGAGGAGAGTCTGAAATGCAGCTCATAGTTTCATACTTGTGCATGTTGGCAAAAAGTGAACCAGTATAGCAACTGCTGCTATAGTACTTTGTACCACAACGTTGATTCCTGTCATTGCTGTTACATTTTGTACATTTATACAGTTTTGATACTTTATGGCATTCTTTGGAAAGATGTCTTGTGTTATCGATATGTAATATATTTTGCAAGTTCATATTTCTTATGGATGTGAAAAAAATGCATCTGGCAAAAAAAAAAAAAAAAAAAAGAAAAAAAATCAGTATACGGTAAGTCAGTTTCACATCCGACTCCAGATTAGACTAGAATGCTTTTAAATGTACCACAAAATTGTTAGCCCATTCAAAAACCTGTGTATATGAATATGTACATATTACAAAAGTTTTGTAAAGAGATATATTTTTTATGCAAATAAAGCATTTGTAAGTTATTGAATATGTTGTGTAAAATTTCACATGTAAATGTCATGTAAGATCAAAAAATGTTTTGTATTTTTTCTTTATCAGCAATGTATAAATCCTTAATTTATATATAAAAATCTAAAATAATGAATCTCAACGTTGCTCTTCTCTTTTATTCCCGTCTGCACATTTCGACCTATGCTACAGCGCGTAATGTAAGAAAGGTGTTTTGCAGACTAAATCACATTGTGCCAGAGGTCTTATCGCTCAGTCTGCTATTTCTCTGAGCTGCAGATATTTTTTTAATGAGTTTTTCACTTGCTGACCAGGGCTAGGTTTCATCATAATAAGCTCAGCACTGATCATCTCTGTCCTTGTGATGCTGTAGATGTTTAAGGAATGCCCATAGTGTTGCATTGTTGCCAGTAATTCTCATTAATGGTCACATCTGGTGTGGACAAACATTTACTCTGAACTTCTGGAAGTCATTCTTGAAGAAATAGGTCACATTATTTTACTTTTCACATTCAGGAGCAATTAGAAGTGTGACATCAGCTTCGGCACTCATTTAATCTGTGTGTCTGTTACTATTGGATGCAGCTGCAATTTGCGGTAGCGAAGAAGAGAAGTGGTAAAGAAAGAAATTAATTTAAATCTTTACTTTCCATGTAGACGTGTTAGATTGTTTAGAGTGAGTATATAATATGCGTGGGTTTGTGAAAATGCTCTAGTTTGCTCCACATGACCCTTTCTATACAAAGTGGAAAATGTATCTTGTTAATTTTTAATGAGCCCCTTTTTCAAAACGTGGCTACAGCAGGAAGAGATTTTTGTGTTTATCTTGTAAATCTAAATAAAACTTAAGAACCGAAAAATCAGGAATTCTCATAAAAAAAAATTTGCCCCAGATTTTTCATCGTATAATAACGACGCCTTCTTAAAATAATCGCCTAAGTCTTTTTTTTTTTTCAGATTTTTCAGGAAACAAAAAACTGAACTGTTTGTTGAATATATGATATTTACTGTTACATCCCAGCCTCGGGGTTCACGAGGATGTGCATAATATGCTCAACTTTTGGTTCACTCCCAACTCCCAAGTTACAGAAGCCAGACCAAAAACAAAACTAAATTTCATGATATTTATTATTAAACAACTAAAGGAGGAGAGGGTAGGGCTAAAACAACAAATAAAAGTTCTTCAAAAAGGTAAAACTAAATACTCTAGACAATATACTTATCTAAACTCCCTAATGAATAAACCGGAGAAAAAGTCAAACAAAAGAGCCGCCCTCTCCTACTACAACTGTACACACTATCAAAAACTAACATCAAAAACTCTACACACAAATATTTACAAATTCTCACAAACTAATTCGCAATGTCTGGAAGCGAAGCACACGGGAACGGGTTGGTAGTTGGCAGTGACCAAGAGAGAGGGTGAACACTGTGTGGCAACCCAATCTGAGTACCCGTTGGATGTGAGTCGCGCAAGCGCAACACATGCGCGGTTTTACGACGTTTTTACGACTGTTTTAAGTATCGGCCTGATGTGAGTCGGGCATGCGCAAGAGGTTCAGCGGGGATTTCAACTTTATTAGTAGTTACGTTGATGCTCACCTTACTATCTCGGTGACTAATCAAACTATTTTCTCAAATAATTTGGCGAGAGGATATTCCTTCAAATGTTTACCAGTTGAAATGGTGCATGCAAGACGAATACTAATCGACTGCCATAAAACGGGGAATATTGAAAACGTGTTCATAATCTCACACATTCATACATAGAAGTTCACAACAACTTTGCTTCGAGTAAATTTATATCTTTAAAAAAAATAATAAAAACTTCGCTTCTACATCCGGTTCCGGTTATGAATTTGTTACTTTACGCATGCACGACTCGCATCGGGAACTTGTTGTACTTTACATGTACTGCGCTTGCACGACTCACATCCGACGGGTACTCAGATCGGGTTGCCACACACTGGAACTGATGCCACTTTCAAATGATGAAACATCATGGTGCTCCAATCCGCTGTCACTTCCTGAAAACAACTGAAACAAAAAACACAGCACCCCTACAGGAGTGGGGGAGAAATACACACTATACAGAAATACACAGAAATAAACTAATTAGGACTCAGGACCATAACATTACTAACAATTTTAATCCAAACAGTTAGAACAACAGATGCCTACTGACAGATAAACAACGAAGTAGGTCAAATATGGAACATGAGAGAATTAAATGACTTTGTCATTTTGGGATGTTCCAAAATTTGCCGGAGGCAATTATTTTAAGAGGATGACGATAAATGATACTGTATGTTTTAAAGTATAAGTCAGTGGTTTCCAAACGTTTTTGGCTCGTGACCCCATTTTAACGTTACAAATTTCTGCGGACCCCAGACCTTTAAATCAGACATCAAAACAGTATATATATATTTTTTTTCAACCCTATAACAGACACCCTTTCACTCACAAATTGCAGGAGTCATACATAGAAGAACCATTTACTGTTGGCATTGTAAAGAGTGTTGTTTTTCATGGTTGGTCTCAA
>JAQQZY010000009.1:18870164-18880861 GCA_030068375.1 Ostorhinchus rueppellii | reverse complement strand
ACATTTTTTCACTGGTCCGGCCCACTTTATACCATATTAGGTTGTATGTGGCCCCTGAACTAAAATGACTTTGACACGCCTGCCTTAATACATTATTAAGGATTTAATACATTTTCTGGAGGTTTGTTTTATTTTATTTTTTCAAAACTGATAATGTAAAACTTGACAGATAATATAATATATATGTTCATATTCAGTCCAAAGTTCTACATTTTGTGTTTTGAGAATCTAAGACTGTTAAATACATTGGATTAGAAACAACAGAATGACTACTGGGTTAAAATGCACATATTAAAATATCAGTCGGATATTTTATTACATTACTGGGTTTTATTACATTTTCGATCGAGTTAAGTGCAAATTTTATTACATTTTTAGGTGTTATTACATTTCTGTGTTGTTTATATTATGTTTATATTCTCAGTTCGGCCTGGTTTTCTAAGGGTCACATGATCAGGTCAATCAAAATATGCCCCGTTAGATATTATATCCTGCTTTTTATTGAAACTTCATTTTTATTCATAAAAGTGTGGGTGTTTTAATTATAATGAAATATATATTGAATCATTAAAAAAATAATGTATTGGTAATTTTTTTTTTTTTCATTTACTAGAAATTCCAGGTGACCCCACGGTAGAAAAACACTGCTGTAATTGAACCTGAACACAATGGGATTTGTCAAAATTACACAGAGGCAGTTCTTCGATGTGGATCATAAACACGATTAGCATTACATCTGCTTCTCAGTAAGTGTTTCTTAGTTTTCTTTTCATTACTGTGTTAAAAAAGCAAACAAGCATCTGTAGATGTCAACTTTAGCCGCAGACTGAACACAGTGAACGTGCCCAATTCACACGCCGTCAAATCAGTTTGAACACATATTTGCGTCATTGCATCTAAATATAATCAAATCATTAACTTCAGTCTCACAAACAACTTCTTTGCTGTGTATTTAGTGTGAATTCACTGTGGGATGCGTATTTTACTGCGTTGGAACTTAGTTTTTTTCTCAACTACTATAGCTCGAGGCACTTGTATTTCATTTGAGTATTTCCATTTATACTCCTTTAAACTAATCTCCCTCTACATTTCAAAAGGATACCTATATCAGGCTTTTTTCTTTTCTTTACCCCAGTGCATTTATTTGACAGCTTTAGTCACTTGTTACTTTTAAGTTGAAGATTTTACACAGCAGACGATTTAACAAGACAAATACATCACAGTTAAAGATTAAAACAATGATTTCCAACTTTTTTTGGCTTCTGACATCTTACAAATTGCGGTGTGCAGTTGACTCACATCCCAGGTGCCTGTGAGATGATAACAGCTCAAACAAATTGTATTTTTCTTTTTTTTTTGTCTAATCTTCTCACATGGTTTGATTTTAATATATGTTCAAATTATCTCATACACAGATGTCAAACATGCGGCCCGCCAAAAACTCCAATCTGGCCCAAGGGATGAATTAATGAAACGCAAAAATTACATTGAAGACATTAACAATCAAGGATGTTGAAATCTTTTTTATGTCAATTCAATATAAAGTGGGTAAGACTAGTAAAATACTATCATAATAATCTATAAATAATGAAAACTCCATTTTTCCCCTTTTAGTGTAAAAAAAAAAAAAAGTAAAATTGCACAAAAATATTTACATTTACAAACTAGCCTTTTACAAAAAATGTGGAAAAACATGAACAAATATGAAGAACATGAAATATTTTAAGAGAAGTATGTGGAATTTTACCAATATTCTGCCCGTTACTAAATGTTTTATGTATTTGTAGCTCCACTCCGACCTGTAAGTTGTGATGCACATGTATAAATGATAAATGAAGGCATAATGTTGTTAAAATTGTATTTATTATTCTTAAGAATTTTTAGGTTCATATTTGTTCAAGGCAAGGCAAGTTTATTTGTATAGCACAATTCATACACAGGGCAATTCGCAGAGCTTTACAAAAATGGAAGAGACAAGTTAAAAACACACAATTACAATTAAAACGTAATCAATAAAACATAAATAATAATCGATTAAATTAAAATAAAAGAGAAAAGTGCAGATAGAACCCTTTCAGTTGTTCTATGCACAGTTGAACAGCTGTTTTCAGCCTGGACGTAAACATCGTCAGAGTAGTTCGTGATATGTTCGAGTACAGTTCGTAGATGTAAACATTTTCATCAGGGAATTTGACCTTTTTCACTGTAACACGTATAGAAAATTAGGAGTTGACATTATTTATAAGATCTCATTCTATGATTTATATTATTTAACTGGTCCAGCTCATTTCTGTCCTATGTATGTGGCCCCTGAACTAAAATGAGTTTCACACCCTTGATCTAATAGGGTCACCAAAGATTAGAGGAAAAAGTCCAAAAACATCTTCTTTTCTCTCCCATTTAATGACGTCGGGTGCTCTGTTTTATCCATTGTCCCTTATATAAGACCAGATATAAAGTAGTTCAAACCTGCTCCACCTCCTGCGGCTACAACAGTAACATGCTGCAGCAACACTGATGTAACACGTATGTAACATGAATCAAAGAGACAAAATCTATTGTTTTTCTTGTTACGTATTTTAAATGGGTACTGTATATGTAGTTCTGTTATACCAAACTTTAAAACGCACATGGGAATCATGTACCAGAACACACTTAGGACCAAACTCACCAACAAATCAACACTATGTATCCACAGACTGAATCACTGAATAAAGTATCAAGCTCATTCTTTACTCATATTTTTATTCTGGAATCAAGTTTTCATTCTTCAAACTAAACTCATTGCTGCTTGTTTTGACAGCTGATCCAATTAACACTGTCCCATAATCTTCACATGCTGCATCTGCTGATAGTTTACATTATAGCTCTGTTAGCTTAGCTTTTTTTAAGACAGAAAACAGCCACAGTAAAAACACAAATCACCTGTTTTCTGTACTGACTGTGTTATCCATAGCTGCACTAAAGATCTGTTTGAAATTGTGCATATGAGGTCAGAACTGTCACCATTTAGTCTGAACTGTGGATCACCAAACAGTAACTTAGCAGAGACAGTAACATCAAATAACTTCATTCTTCCTTTGCTACTTCCCAAGTGCAGCTGGACAGATAGGTAACTCCTCAATGATGACACCTGTTGATGATTCTTTCAAATGTATTCATCGTGGAGATGACTCAAGGAGGTGTAAAATGGAAATAACAAACACATAAGAAATGTTTACATGTTTGCTAAATACAAATAAAACCGATGTGTCCCTCTACAGCAGGGGTGTCAAACTCATTTTAGTTCAGGGACCACATTCAACTAAATTTGGTCTGAAATGGACCAGAACCGTGAAATAATAACATATCTATATTTTAGAGTGAAAAAAAGTCAAATTAAACAATGAAAATGTTTACATCTACAAACTATCCTTTTAAACAAAACAAATAACATGAACAAACTGAAAAATAAGTGTAATTTTAACAATATTCTGCTTCACTTTATCATTTCCACATGTTCTTTATAACTTAGACACAATGGATCTACAAACACACAAAACATTTAGTAACAAGAAGAATGTTAAAATGACACTATCTTTCATTAAAGCTTTCCAGGTTCTTCATATTTGCTCAGATCATTTACATTTTTGTGAAATTATACTTTGTTTTAGTGTCAATACATGAAGATATTTACATTTACAAATACAAAAATAGGTTATTATGGCAGAATTTTACTTTTTTGACCCACTACTGATTGAATTGGTCTGAATGTGGAACCTGAACTAAATGTGTTCATATCTTAATATCACTTTGAATTTTACAAATTCAGCCCAAGGGCCGGACTGGACCCTTTGGCGGGCCGGATTTGGCTCCCGGGCCGCATGTTTGACACCTGTGCTCCACAGTGACATGTTACCAACAGCAGACTTAGCATGCTAACGTTCGCGGGCCAACACGCTAATCGTTAGCTTAAATGCTAACCATATACAAACGTATTTCTTACTGTCTGTCTTAACATAAATTAACAATGCAAACCCCGCTAATTTCATAAAGTCTACACGTGTCTTTACAGTCTACACATGTGATACAGAACATTTATATATACACTTACAGGCTGTGCTTGGCGCAGGACACAGAGCTACAGTCGTTTTATAGAGTTACTTGGGCAGACGTTAAACAGGAAGTTCCTCGCGCAGCATCCGGTTTGCTTTTCACAATAAAAACGTAAAACTTAAAACTCTTACTAAGTAAAACACCTCTAAAAATGCACAGGAACACAAAACTAAATCCTGGATGGCTCTTAAGAAGCCAGAACAAACTTTATATCATAAGAATCATAATCAAACTCAGCCAAGTAGAAGAAACGCTGCCATTTCAGCCTCAAACTCCATTCTTTTCATTTCGAGCTGTGCCCAGTGGTGAAAACAACAACAGCTTCTAGGTTTTCTCACTTTGACTCTAAAAGTTCCAGATGGGTTCTCATTTCTTCTGGAACTTTCAGATGCGTAAGTTTTACTCACCAAGGGAGACTGACAGACGGGTGTAAATAGACTCAATACATATTTTGTACAATCCAATGCATTATTACCTTCAGGAATAGAATAGAATAGATTAGAATAGAATAGATCTTTTGTCACTGTTACAGGACCAAGGAAAATCAGTTTCGCAGCTCTGTTTCTTATACAGCAGCACAAACACTTTAAGTGCAAAGACACCGTATGTAAATATCACACAAAATCTTACACTGATAAGTACCGAGAATAAACTGGATGTTTAAAGAATATTAAAATATCCAAAAAGCTAATTCTATATTACAAATGAAAGAATCATATACAACTTCTAAGGATATATAAGGGCATTATGGGATATGTGTAAGATAAGATTAAAAGACAAGGTACATGGATTGTGAATATTACACTGGGGTAGGTAAGTGTTGATCTTCTAATTAAGGTGATATTTAATATTTGACGGTGCAAATGCAACATATAGTCCCCAAAATGAAGAGTTTTCATGAAGCTTTTATTTGTCGTGAATTATTTTTATGTTAAATAAAAGAACTGAATACTATTTTCCACTGCGGAGGCATGATGGTAAATAAATTAATTTCCTTGTATTTTTTTTTCCCTTCCCACCTAAAGAGGAGGCAAGGGGTATTATTTTTCTTTCTTTCTTTCTTTCTTTCTTTCTTTCTTTCTTTCTTTCTTTCTTTCTTTCTTTCTTTCTTTCTTTCTTTCTTAACACTCCAGCAGCAAAGTTTTGCTTGAATTCACACCAACTTGGGTTTACAGATTGCCGGTGACCCAGAATAGATGTGGTTACATTTTGGGGGAAAATAGGTCAAAGTTTAAATTTTTTATGAATTTTTAAAATCTTTTTTTTTCTCCCATTTACTTGTAATGGGCTAAGTTTCACATGCCTGTAAAAATATCCATTTTGTTTCAGTTTACTCCACATTTGGCACATATGTAGAGGTAATTGATATGCTGACATCAGCGCACGCATAGGGATGATGACATCAGCTACATTGATGACAAAATAAACTTCAATACTTTTGAGGGGCAGGGTTTGTTGTGCCTGGCACCACTTGTTTTCTCATTTGATGTCTTGTCTTGAAGTTCAAATATAATGTACGTGGGTGCTTTCAATGTCAGATTTGAGTTCAGATGATAACATACAGTTGCTGGATGGGACTTAAACCACAGCTTTTGTTCATAGTTTCCTGAAGGAAGTGATCAGAGAGGCATGAGGAAGAGAATAATACGCCTCCAGCTCCGTCCATATGACCTTGGCAAACTGTACAAACTCCAAGTGATCAAAGACTGAAAGCTCTTCTCAGCACATGACAACTTAGATTTAATTGCTCACGGGGTGTCCAACTTAATAGCCCCCCTGTCTTCCGCAATTAATTGTGGAAATTTTCTAAATTAACTTCTAATGCTTTGTGACACGCTTCTGAAGGAAGCTGTTGAAGTCTGTGAAACAAGCGACTGCACACAACAGATTTTTTTTTATGCTCCTTTTAAAGAATGCTTTCGAGTAGCTGATCACATCTGTCACAAACGGCATTCTTCACTGCGGAAAATCAGTCCTGCATGGAAAATCCTTAAGACATCTAATTGAAGGCGGTAATGTACTCAGTTATATGGAGGATGAGGCCTTACGGAGAGCATGAGAGTGCTTTCAGAGAAAAAAAACCCAAAAAACATTACAGCAATTTCATCAGCTCTTAAACCTCAATCACAATCACAGCAGTTAGGGAAAAAAAACATCCTGTGCCTTTCTAAATTCCCCTCAGGAAAATCTAAAGGAAAGAAAGCCCACAAAAGAACAAAAAAAGGCTTGCGTTTGATCATTCTGGCTTGTGAATGAGTAATTGGGCTTCATAATTGAAATAGAACATGTAATATTTTATTAAGGGCCCAGAAGAACTGAGCATCATCTCTGTTGTGTTTGTTTTTCTCTCCCTCTTTCTCTAGTTTCTTAATACAGCAGCAAACAAAAATGTGTCCTGTTTCATGCATGACAGTAACACAAAAAGGCTGTTTAAGCAGTGCACAGAAAACCACTCGGAAAAAATGAGAATTTAGATTTTACGGGAAGCTTCGGTTTACTGTGGGCGCTCAGTTTTACATTTGTACAATATTTGTATTTTCATTTGGAGGCGAAATAGCAAACTGAAACATCACTGGCATATTAAGTCAGAAAAGCCTTCACATTTATTCAAACAACAGTCATTCATCCAGTGTCTTGTGGATGCACAGAAATGTTTTTTTGCCATTAACCGTCAACTAATGTGCTCTTTAGATTCCACCTGCATAAAATACCCGAGGCGGATGCACTTTGAAAAGATGCACCTGAACACCGATCAGAATATTTTAACTGCAGCATTTTGAAAGACGCATGAAGGAGGGGAAAAAATGATGATGTTATGAGTAATCAATTAATAAGTGGCATTTCATCTTGTCAAGGAAATATTTGGATGTGATATACAACCTCTCAGTTGAGGAGTCTATTATAAATCACACAACGTTGACATTTTGGATGCGTTATCATGCATGCTCTGCAAGAAGTGGGACTCATTTAAGCATAAAACTAAAGGGGAGGGGAAAGTGATACTATCTAAGCATATGATTGAGCACATTTGTCCTGCAAGGAGTAATCACATGTCCTTCTGCAGAAGTTAATGTGCCGCAGTGGTGCCTGCAGCGCCTTCTGGAAAAAAAGACGGCTTAAGTTGTCCATTAAACAGCGTAAAGAGGAAACTCATGGCTAGGCATGGCAGGGATTTGTGTCAACTTAGTGGCAGGTCTAAGCACAGTTTTATTTATGTATGTATTTAGTAAGGTCTTTCCTCCTTTAGTTCCATTGAGTGTTTTAGCAAGTAAATGTGAAACTACTTTATGCCTCAGAGGGAGAAGAGGCACTAAAATTAGTGTGTGAGTAGCCTGCTATTAAGGGATGTAGTGCAATTTTAGCATCAGTTCACTGGATGTCTATGTTTCAGAAGTCTCCTGCTGAAATTGGGTCAAAAAGCTGCAATTCGTTCTTTGAATTAGACGTAAATAAAGTCAAATCTTATGGAATAAAACGTGACCTTCAGCTTTATGTACTCTAGCTCTAATAGCTGCATATTATGGTGCTTATTTGCATTCAGTTGGGATTGTGGAGGCGGCTTCATCCTCTTCAGATGTCAGAGTTTGTTTGATGAATGACCCAAACTGTCCCTGCAGCCTGCTGCCACTTCTGTTTGGCTCTCTGCTGAGTTCCATTGAACTGCTTCCTCGGAAACCAGAGCGACTTTGCTAAAACATGTTGTTATCTCCTCCCAATCTAATTTAAAGGAAGGTCCTTACAGCAGGCCTTTAAACCCTGCAGATGGCCACTGGATTCTTCTGAGCTCAGACTTTTGCCTCCATCTGTAATAGATTCACTCACACCACAAAACTATCAAATCATCATGGCCGCTTGTTTGTTTTGAATGGAAAGCATGACTAGGCTACTACACTGAATGTATTTGTCAGCTTCCAGTTCCTAATCATCTGGCACTAGGCCACAAAATTAAAGGAGGCATAGTGCCGTGGCCATCGCACTCATCATTCTGGTTTTGCGTCATTCGCTATTGGCTTGCACAATTGAATCCCTGTAATGGGAGTTCACTGGGAAGAAATTTTAAAGTCAATGTTAATAATTAAAATTCAGTGTCTTTGTGCTGTGCAGCATGTACAGTAAACATAAATGCAATTATTTGCCACAGCAGTGTTCAAAAGCACCTCCTTTGTACAATATTATGAATTGCATTATTTGATTGTGGTAAAACACCATGAAATTACATGAAAATTGATATATTCCAGAGACCTAGTAATGCATTTTGTCCTCTGTAGGAGACAAGAGTTTCACAGCTTTTCTTTAAAAAAATAAATAAATAAATAAAAATGCTGTCTACTGCAAAGGACAGTCTATATCTGAAAAAAAATATTTCCACTCAAGGCAATTGTTTAATATGAAGAAAAGTCCAAAGTTTTCATTTCCAGGGTCTCAGTAGGATATACCTGAACACACAAATCAATATAAGCACTGCCCATGGCCGAAAAAATAGGAACGGTGGGCCATGTGTATGTTTTCTTTTTTTCTCCTATGTTTTCTTGCAGAAAGTAATAAGGGGAAAATAGGAATACACAGGATTGATGAAACTGATAGCCAAGTCTATTCCAACCCACCTGAGAG
Source organism: Ostorhinchus rueppellii (assembly GCA_030068375.1). NCBI lineage: Eukaryota > Metazoa > Chordata > Actinopteri > Kurtiformes > Apogonidae > Ostorhinchus > Ostorhinchus rueppellii. The sequence goes on along the minus strand of JAQQZY010000009.1, from coordinate 18,872,155 downwards.
TGTTAATGAATTGCATTTGATCTTAAATTGGGTGTGTGTGCCAGGCAATTTGCGATTAGCATATGGAGTTGCCCCAATAAACCCATAAAAGGGCAGCACACTGCAGTGCCGTGGGCGAAGCAAACACTAAAAAAAGCCTCTGCAATTTGACAGGCAACGTTAAACACAGACAAAAAAGAAAAGGAAAGAAAAGAAAAGGAAAATAGGAATTCTTCCAAAGGGCAGCAAAAAGTAAAAATGGAAAAACAACGTGTTTCTCTGTGAGGATAGAAACTGTGTAAGCAGCGGGGGTCATCTGTCCATGAGAGGTCAAAGGGAAACGAATGATCTTATGAAGAGGAAATAATTCTTGATGAAGTGAAAGTGTCCGTACTAACAGTAGAAGTGATTTCAGTAAAAGGCATTTGTTTCTATGAAGGAAGGAGATGTTTGTCCAACCCTGGTGCATCTGAACATCTAAAAGCTGAATTTCCTGCATAACTACACATGTCTTTGTCCTGAACTCTGCTGCAAACCAGTGTTACCTTTTGTCTCTTGTTTGTTTGTCCTGTCTGTCTCATGCCATTAGGCTGATAAGGGACTGAAAGAATATGCAGAAGGTTACCTGGACGGTAAAATGAATGAATGAATAATTCTGGAACCGTTTTCTTCTGTGTTTTTTATAAAGTTAATTGCCTTTTGATCATTAATATTTCACAGCACAAAACTTGAGTTGAATTTGGTATGTGTCGGTGTACGTGCAGACTGGGTGCATCCATGTCATTGATGTTTTGATGTATTAAAGTAAAACCCACAACAGTTTTCACTCAGATAGAAGCTAATGAGGTTCTGCATCAGTAAGTCAATTACATACGGGGAAAGGTTCAGCACCGGGAGTCATGAAAAAAGGCTAAATATCAATTTTAGATAAAAGACGGGATTTGAAAGAGTTAGATTCACTGCAGTTTATTTTGTATAAAAGTGACGGGGCTTTAATAACGTCGGTCTTTTCAGTCATTTTAGTGCCCAACTGTGCCAATATCAAGTCAAAGATTCCACTTTGTTTGTGTGATCCATGAAAATTAACCTCTGCAACGTAGGTTTATGACTAATATGCACTGTAAAAAAGTAAAACATTGAATCAACTTAAATGTCTTCAATAGGTCACACGTAAAAAAAAACATTAGTTGAGTGAACCAAATCAAATTACGTTGAATGTAATTTAATTTGGTTCACTCAACGTTTTTAAATGATTTTTGTGTGTGTGACCTAGTGAAGACATTTTTTAAGTTGATTCAATGTTTTACTTTTTATAGTGTGGTGTCAGTTAGTGTTGGGGAAGCTACTTTTTACCCCTTGATGCCTGAATCGATTTCCAATTGTGGGAAAAAAATTTTTGACTTGCGTTTTTGTCTTTCAAGTAGATAGTATTTTGGTTACATTTTGGAGCAGGTGGGGTTTGATGCGAATTTGCATCAACAGGCGTCAAGGGGTTAAAAACTATCCAATCCACTTTATTTAAGTAAAAACAATAAAATAAAGTCGTTAAAAATATTTTAAAAAAATAAATAACTAAAATAACACAGAGGACCACACAACTCACATGGTGTTAAAAGCCAGGGGTCTTAAGACTATAACTTTTACTTGTTACTCATTACTCCCTTTACCTTTTGACACCCATTGTTGCAAATTCACATCAAACCCCACCTGCTCCAAAATGCAACCAAAATAGGATCTACTTGAAAGAAAAAAATGCAAGTCCAATTTTTTTTCCACAACTGGAAATTGATTCAGATGTTAAGGGATTTAAAAGTAATCCATTACTTTGCTTAATTGACCTCCACGGAAAGTAACTTTTTATGTTTACATTATATCAGAGCAGAGATGTATAAAGTACTGGAGTAGAGGAGTGCAGTAGAAGTACAAGACCTATATAAAAAAACTGACTTGAGTAAAAGTTGAAGTGTTCTTTAAACATCATACTTAAGTGAAAGTACTAAAGTATTCACATT
>JAQQZY010000009.1:18726238-18739405 GCA_030068375.1 Ostorhinchus rueppellii | reverse complement strand
TACTGTATATATGGATAAGAAACCAAGCAGCCAAGTTAAGGCGGCGTCACACTTTTCTTTCAGATGGCTTGTCTGTCTGGTAGATTTTCCTCTGGTGTAGCTACTTATGTGCGATCAGAGAGGCAACCCCTCTGCAGCCTCTATTAGTACCCAGGGACAGGGATGAGGCGTTCGCTGATTAGATTAGTCGCACTGTTCTGCTCCTCTAAATTGGTTTTGCAGTGTCTTTTTTTCACATCTGCATCCTGATGAAAGTGTCTGTGTGATAACAATACTGATGCCAGCGATAAAGGTAATTAAGATGTCAGTCGTTTGGAGGGGGACATGGGAGGGCAGTGTTTTTAATCAAACCCATGAGAAAGAGCTTGCTAACAAGGTGAAGACTCAGAGTCTTCAACACCTTGTTTACAATGAGGACCTTGCACGTTTAATCTTGAATACACTCCTAGCCAGGGCATAATGTCACTGAAGCATCCTCATGAGTGGGCTGTTCTCTGCCTTTTCAGTTTTATCTTAAGCGACAATCACAAGATTTTGTCCTTGCATTGTATTTTTCTTGTAAAGATGAGTGATGACAAGTTGGTTAAACTGACTTTGACCAATGCTGTTTCAAGTGATTTGTTCAGGGTGTTGTTCATGGCTGTGTGATACAAAGCTGTAGGTTTTGTTAGAGCATCCAGGAGGTGGGGGTTGTATTAAGCCAGTGGTTCCCAGCCGTTTTTGGCTCATGACCCCATTTTTAACATCACTCTGAGCTCCTTCACACATATACTCCCAGTCTCTCTCTCAGATCAGCTGCTTTTGAAGATGCCCAGAACAAGGTACAGGCTCTGAGGAGAGGGGGCTTTAGCTGGTGCTGGTCCCAGACTGTGGACCAACCTGCCTCTGCAGATCACACACACCTCCTCTGTGCCTGCTTTTAAATCCCTTCTTAAAACCCACCTGTTCTCCTTGGCCTTTTAACCCGTGCAATGTTGATATTTTGTTCTGTTTTATATTTTAACTTGTTTTATTTGATTTGATTTGATTTTTCTTTTATGCTTTTATTAAATTATATTGTGTTCTGTACAGCCCTTTGGTCCACTGTGGTTGTTTGAAAGTGCTTTATAAATAAAGTTGGATTGGATGGGATCACAAATTTCTGGCGACCCCAGAAATTCAAAACTGAGAAATTTGTTGCTAAAATCAATTTCTTTTTGATCACATAATTCTCTGCTCTACTATGTTGCAAATAAACAGTAATTTTAGATGCATTTAGGCTATATAATATATATAAAGCACCTTTTTTGGCGTCTGCTTCTCAGTTTCTCTTGGAGATGTCTTAGCGGGGCCAGGCGGGTGAAGAAGGTGAAGGCAGGTCTTTCCATTTTCTGTCGGGTCCAGTTTTCTGACTGTGTCTGTCCAGGCAGGTTGAAGCGTAGTAACGTGCACGGTCACATGATCAGATCAATCAAGATATGCCCTCTCAGATATTATCTACTGCATTTTATTTGAACTTGATTTTAATGGGGAAAAGTGTGTGGTGTTTTAATTATAATGAAATATATATTGAATCAATAAAAATATTCTATTAATTTTTTAGTTTTTTTTTTTTTTATCAATTACTAGAAATTTCAGGTGATTCCAACATTGAAAAACAATATTAATGTCTGTGGTTCCTCCTCAAGGAAAATTTTATGGGTAAAAATAACAAATTCTCCTGCATTGTGGTGAATTTTTTCATCCATTTTCCACCTCTTCTGTGTTAGCTGGGGTGAATTCTTCATGTAAATGAACACACACACCCCACTCTACAGACCTATGCATGTCAATGTTTAGTATATTAATGCCACTAAGTCCTCAACTTTAACAGCTAACAATGATTAATGCTCATGTCCAAATGTATTTCCTCATTCAAAACGTATCGCATCCAGAAAATGTCAGTTTTGGTCAAATCTGTTAGAGAATGAAACCTTTTATGGGGTTATTTATAAAAAATATTTTGGGAGTAAAAAGACCCCGAGCTGAAAGGGACCGTGTTGCAGGTTTTCGGGAGGTGGGGGTGAGGAACACATCCCCCAGAAATGGATGTTGTACATATGAGTGTTTTTCTTCTTATGCTCTATTGTTCGTTTACCAGGTTACACTCTTTAAGGGAGTATTTTTTGCTTTTAGCGCGAGTTACTATCTGTCACATGGCATGGATGAAGTGGGGAAATTTGAGGTAGTTGGTTTTATTTGTATGGAGATCCCAAATTAATAAATAATTAAATATTATTAAATTAAATGAGAGATTTGAACCATTTCTTGAATTAAATTCACCAAACAATTACTGTACTGGTTTATATTTATAGTATGTTACTAGTTCCTTGTTTTATGGTTTTTACATCGTAGTTGCAGAATTCATAATTTATTTATAATACTTTTCTATTATTATAATTCTTGTACAGTGTTTTAAATACTATATTTAAGAACAGGAGTTTTTTCTTTACCTTTTACATTTTTTTTACTCCCCGCACAAAGTTTCCTATTGGCTTGGACTGTTTGTGCACAAATGGTGAACACAAATCTTGAATCTCTATCATAATGTAAAATTATCTATACTGTGATAATACGTGCATTATTTTTAACCAAGCCCCTTTATTTCTTGACTTGCACTGTCATTGACATCTATACCTTGGCAGAATCCTTAGTCAGAGAGTATTTTTTTTCTGAAATGTAATTATTTTGCGCGCAGCTTCATTTTTCTGTTTATAACCCCCTAATAGTTACACGTCTCATATTGCTAATAATGGGCCTGTGGTGTCTGTAAGTCTTTCTTTTTATTCTGGTTTTAGTGGTTTCTGTGATCCATAAAGCACTAGTATTTTATTCAGGCGTGCAGAGCTGTTTATATCTGTGGGTGTTGGGGTGAGTGTTGCAGAGCTGACGTTGAATCGGGGTTACCGCAGTTGCAGCTGCTGTGCATTCATTCTCTGCATGGACCTGTAAGTGCCGGTTACAGTTGGTAAGAGGCCTTCCAACGCGAGCTCTGACCAGGTTCCTTATTGTGGTACATTTCCAACTTGAGCCCTGTTTTGGTTTTATTCGTGGCTGTATATTTCCTGTTGCTCGAGAGTCAAACAATACAAGGCGGAAGATACTTGAAGCAGGTCCTATGAATAAAATGCATGTTTGAAATGACTGTGCATGCTCAGTGTTCCCTTTATGTGCTAATTTTGGGCTTTCTGTCGCTTTCCACCCAGCATTCAACCACTGCTGTAAAGAATCTGGTTTCACCATGGTGTTCAAGTGTCGAGAGGAGAATGCAGCCTTGAAGGAATGTCTGACACTGCAGTAAGTATTTTGCAGTTTCACTTGTAACGGTGTGTTGTAGTTCTACCACAAACACTTGTCCGCACATGCTCTTTTCCACCCACTCTCAGCTTTTGCTGATGATGTCTCTGGATGGTATTGTCATCATCAAACTGAGTGGCATATGTACAGGGTTCTGATTATCACGAAAAAAACAGGAAAAAGTCAAGGATTTTAAATTTTCTTATTTTCCAGGCCTTCAGTTGTGGCATTAAAAACCATCAAAAGGTCTGCAAAAGTCATGGAAATTGAGTTTTTATTTAATTTCTTGAAGAAAACCCCTAACTTTTTGGCTATAGAACATCATTGTGAAATTCAGAACTCCTATATTCCGAAATGTGGGTTTAAAGTCACACTTGAAATAAATAGCATTTAACCCAAGAACCCTTTCGCTATAAAAAGTAACACCATCACTATTGCCGGGTGATTACCTCCGCACAGGAGGTATTGTGATCACCCGAGTTTGTGTGTGTTTTTGTTTGTTCGTTTGTTCGTTCGCTGCAGTAACTTCAGCCGGCCACAAGGGGGCACTCTCTTCATTATTATATTCAGTGCGTGTCTTAGAGGGGAACGCAACGTGCAGAATCAGTTTCCGGGGACAGTATTTGCAAACGGATCGACCGGAACAACGGCTCATTCAGCGAATAATGCCGTTTTAATTCTACATTTAACTAAATCTCGTGGTTCTTACTGACAAAAATAAAATCCGTATTATGTATGAGACGTATATCTGTACTGACAGAGTGGAAACTGGACATTAACGTGTTCATATTTGGTCCAATATGGCGGCGCCAGTTGTGCGGTTCACTGCAGGCTGGAGGACTAATTTTTTCCGAAGTAGAACATATTATTTTGTTGTCTTTGTCCTTTTATTACCTCCGCCAAGGAGGTTATGTGGTCGCCCGAGTTTGTGTGTGTGTTCGTTCGCTGCAGCAACTTCAGCCGGCCACAAGGGGGCGGAGGTCTGCACTCTGAGCGCTTTTCTAGTTTTTTTTTTTTTTTTTTTTTTTTACCCGATATACCCAACAAAAAGTACTCGTCATAAAAATAGATCAAACTAGGGATGTTTTTGTGTATATAGGGGGCGCTAGAGAGTCTATTTTGGCGTGTAAGGGGTTATTTTTTGCATTTTAATATGACAACACATGACAAATTAGAGTGGTTTTCTTTTATTTTCAGCTGTCGCATGTCTAACAAAATGAAAAAAAAAAGTCATGGGAGGACCCTAAAAAATGTTCCAAAATACTGAAACATTAGGAATTCAAGAATAAAAAATTCCTTAAAAAAAAAAAAAAAGACACTGTAAACTTGGTCTTTGCTCCACCCATTCCTGGGACATGTGAGACTTCCCTGGTGAAGGCACAGACTCCTTGACACTCATATGCAACATATTGAAAATCATGTAAATACATTTGCTCGGGTGAAAATCACCCAGCGATAGAGCTCTAGGGTTAAATATTTTTTGTTTTTCTTGAGCTGAAGAAAAGGTTAATTTCAGTTAAGTTTCTCAGTTTCAGAACATTCAAATGAATTAACTCTAGGGTTGGTCTACTTCTTTATTCTTGATTCAAATGTAGGCATCAAGTATATCTGTCACCTTTTCAACTCTTGAGTTTGTATCCTTGATACATCTAACTTTTACAGAGCAAGAGTGCAGACCTGCCAGATTTAAACAGTGAAGTAAAGTGTTAAAAATAGTGAGATTTGTGGAAGGTTTAGGGGCTGGGATGTTTTTTGTTGCTTTCATTTAATTAAAAACAATGCATTTTTGTCTAATTTCAGATCTATATTATTACAACCTTTGGAAGTAGCTTGTTAGCATAATAGTTTTGGTTTTCTGAGTATTTGGACTGAATATAAAAACTAGAAAAGCACTCTGAGAGCACGGACCTCTCTGCTAAGGTAGTGTTTGTACTTTCCTCCACTAGATGGCACTGAATGACCTCATATGCAACTCTGTGCCACCATGCCCTATCTTGCAATGGTAAAAGAATCCTTTAAAAAAATTCCTGGATCCAGACAGTGATCCGGATCACCTCCAAAATGTAATCATCTCTCCCTTGACCCGGAGCGGACATATCCTGAAAATTTAATCAAAATCCGTCCTTAACTTTTTGAGTTATGTTGCTGATAAACAAACAAACAAACCCTGGCAAAAACATAACCTCCCTGGCAAAGGAAATAAGATATTAGTGTATTAATGCACTTCTTTTCAAGTACTTAAAGGTAAATACTCAAGGAAATTGTATTATTGGTGTTTGAAAATGTGCAAAAGCTTTGAAATTTTGTCTGTAAAAATATGTATGCATTTATGTCACTACTTGTACCTTTCTGTTTTTCACCAGTTACAAAAACCCTGCTTTCTATGAGGAATGCAAAAACGAGTACATCCAAGAGAGACTGGAGTTCGAGAGGACGGGGATCCCAGCCAAGAACAGGAAACAAAAACTTCCAACTAGCATGTAATCATGAACCTAAAAAAACATCAGTCTTTTTTTATTTTATAAGGTGCGATGCGTGAGGCTTTGTCCAGAACCAGCACCGATTTCTAAACACACTGGACAAATAGAGATGCAGCGAGACGGTGTGTGTGTGTCTTAAAATCAGTGGAATTAATGGCTGAAAGTACTTTGGTCTGCAGTGTGCATTTTTATACTTTGTGTATCCCCAAAAATGTACGTTAAAATGATCTTCAACGCTTGATATTTAATCAGTAGTATGGTCAAAAGAGGAACATAAAATCTTTGAGTTAATGTACTTTTAACACTGAGCTAATTCCCAAGAAATTAAAAAAAAAACAAAAACAAAAACAAGCCACAGAGACTGATGAGACTCCAGCTTTGGATTTGTGCAGCTTCCTAATTTGAGGAATGTTCGATGCGTATCTCACCACATTGTTGCGTCTTTGTATTGTAACGGCACAAGTGTTAATGAAGCGTCTGCTTTGTTGCTTTTGCTCGATTCAACAGCTTGGAAGCGTACACACAGAAGAACCTGTATATGACAATGAAAGTCTGAAATAGAGTTGTGGAATAAAAGACTTTGTACAGTGTATCTACAGTAAACAATAAACTACGAGTCATATACGTGTCACTTTGTATTTACGGACAGCATATTGTATTTTAGTGGCAGAGAAAATGTGAAATATTCTTGAATGCATGAAGTCTTGACTGTTCTTCATAACACTCAAACATCTTACAGACATGAATTCCATATTTTTACTCTGTAGAGTTCTCAAATTTAGCTACGTAATGCGTTTTCTGGATATATTAGTTGCTTATTTTGGCCTTAGTTGGTAAATATCAAGCTGTATTAACAGAACTCTTAAGTCATCATTTATAAGATTATTTAAAAAAAAAAAAAACTTTTTTCATTTTCCTTGAGAATTAAGTTCTTTCCAGATTTTAATGTTGACAGTCTGTTATTATCACAAAAAGTGAAATAGCCACTAAATATGAATACTATTTAAGCTCAACTATTTTACTGCTGGGTTTTTTTTTTTTTTGTGGTTTGTTTTAATATTCCAGTTGAAACTTTATTAACATTTACCAGGTTAAAATAACAAGCAGAAACACACCGACCGGACACAGCCGCTTCCTTTTTATCTGTTTAATTGACCATATTTACAAATAGTCTGAAGTGCAGTAAATCTAAAATATAATCCATATCTACTGTACATTGCATTTTGGCTTGCAAATTGTTTACAGAAGTATGAAACTACTGCTGTAAATAAACATTTCTTAAAAATTAAGAAAAAAGACCACAGTTATCGTGAAACAGACTGAAGAAAATGGAAAATAAGCCTTTTTCAGCAACCATGGGCCTTTGTGCTTTGTGCACCCATTTGTCAAGTCACAGTTCGCATTTCTTCAGTTAAATACTTATTGTTTTGCCACCGTCAGCGGCGGCACTGAAACGCATCGGAATCATTTAGGGTGGAGGGGAGAAACAAAATAAAACCTACTGTTTGGAGTGCAAAACTGCGATTTGGCAGAGTACTAAAGCCCACCCATATACATTTATACAAATATGCACATTCGTCCTTCTGTTTATCTTGTATCTAGTTAAAATGCGTTTCGTTTTGTACATCCATCAGGTTATACATGTGCGAAAATTGACCAAGAGAAATCAAGGAGCAACCTTCGTCATCGCACAAATGAACCTCATACTGCTAAATGTATCATAGTATTACATCGGCACAGTACAGCGTTTACATACATTTTCTATTTTTTTTTTTTTTTTTTTTTTTTAAGTCTCCACAGATTTCCACTTAAGGTTTTTGTAATGGGGAGGGTATGCCATAAGTTCTTCAAATTAAAAGTACTGCACAGAAGCATCCATAGTGCACAGTCTCATCCCCTTACATGTCATGTCAGAGCTTGTTTGAGTTGTAGAGTTCAGTGAGAAAACTTAACCAGGTTGATATTTTCTTGGTGCCAGTGAAGACAGAGTGTAGAAAATGTTTGGATTACTCTTATGCAAGTTCATGGAAAACCCACACACAGTAACTGCATTTCTCAAAAAGTGATTTTGTAGCATATGGATCACTTACTTACATGAATTCTTATGTATGTTTGTTAAAAAAAAAAAAAAAAAAAAAGATGCAATAATTTGGTGAGAATGTATATCAAATATTCCATTTGGTTAATTTTTAATGTACGATTTAGCGCAAAACATGATTATCCTATAGTTACTGTATCTGTCTCCATTACGTTATAGTAACACATCGAGTCCTTATACTGACACATCTGCTGTATGTGAGTGTGAGACTAGCATGGAACTACATTTCTTTTAATACTTTACAGTGATCAGATGTAAAAAGACTTGCATTGGAGGGAGTACACTTTTATAAACGGTGTCCTGCTGTGGTCCCAGTGATCAGCAGCCACAGCCAAAGGACACAGGGGCCTTCTGAGCCCTATTAGGTTTATTATGAATAGATACAGATGCAGGCAGGCTAAGAGATGCCCACATACTGATCTGCACACACAGGCACACGCTGTCTGATGTGCATATATGCACGCACAGAAACAAAATGGCTTGTATGCATGCTTGCACAAATTTCTGCATACAAGGACATATACACACAGACAAACTATTGATTCTGTTAAGGGTCTCTCGTCGACTGTTCCTCTGCAGTCAGATATGTTCACAGATGCAAGTGCGCAGAGGTGCTAAATTAATAAGCTTACCGAGTCTTTACCTCAAAAAGGCCCCTACTGGCCTTAATTAGTCCCTACAACCAGTAGGTCCAGTCAAGTCCAGCCCAGAGGAGTGGTCTTATCAACTTAAGGCAGGTTAGGTGGTAGCTATGTGGCAGGGTTGAAGAGTTCATTCATTCATCCATGCGATTTTATTCCATCTCAGTAGGGTTTGGCCCACTCTGTGTTGGGAGGGCTCCTGGGACTGCAGTTCCCCATAGAGGACGAGGAGTTAGAGGCAGCAGAGTGCGCCTCCCAGAACATAGCGTCACTGGGCTTGGGGGGACTGGGGAAGGACCTAGAGCTGTCGTCCAGTGATGCCTGGTTGAGGGGAGGCGGGGGGAGGACGACGGAGCAGGTGTCACTCCCGACCAGAGCCTCCGCTGAACAGTGCTGGGAGGGCCACGGCCGGTTGTACCAGCAGTCGTCTCTCAGACTGTCCGGCAGCAGGGTGCCGACGGGGGGGCAGGGGCGGCCGGAGCAAGACGGGAGCGGAGGGGCACTGGGGGGGCGAGGCACTGACACTCGGGGGATTGGGTGGTTGTTGTTCTTTTCTACGTCGTCCAAACACTGGATTGGAACTGTTGAGGCGCCTACAGACAGTGAGCGAACAAACACAGAGAGCATGAAGTTAAAGGCGTTCTTCTGTTGAGGACCATGTGGTGAAGAACTGGAAGCAGCCATGACAGTACCCATATTTACATTTAGAGTCAAGACAGTTGGGCTCCAGTTTAAGAATTCTGGAAATAGTGTTGATTTTGGTTCTGTCTAATATTCTTTGGCTCACACAGATACTTCAGTTAATTCTATACTGTACAGAACAAGCTTTTCTAGTAACTGAAATAAAAGCTGCTTAAACACATTCAATACGGCGAGAACTGAAGTGTACTGTTTGACGTGCAGTCCCATTTGAGTACACATTTGACAGATACAGTTTGAGCAATAAGCTTTTCCACACAACATATAGAATACTCATTTAACTTTAAGTCAGTGTCAACATTGTTTCTCAGTGCATTTACCACTCATGAGTAGAAAGAGGAAATTATTTATTCAACAAGGTATTATGTGTTCTGTGACTGGTCAGATACAGTTATTATTACATTCATTTTATTTTTAGGGTTGTGAAAAAATGTGTTATTATGGCAACTGATCTGTATTCGCATCAGATCTGTTTTATAAATTCAGCCTAAAGATACAACCATCTTCTGACTTCCAACATCTGAAAAATATCTGCTTTTATATTTGGTTCCGCAATCTCCCAACTGTTATCTGTACTTACTTACATATCGATTTAACTTTGATCTTCTAGACAGATTAAATATTTCCATGGTGTGTTCGGCAGATCCCTTTGATTGAAAAGTGGCAGCACAATGAAAGTATAAAAGTAGCAAAGCAAAATACCATACCACCCAGTAAGCTATTGATTGTGCAATAAAACCCCTGCACCATCTACATTCATTCAGTCAGGTAATCACACAAAATTCACCAGAACAAAACCTAATCAAACATCTATGCATAAGCCCTCCCCCATTTATATTTATATATAAAAAAAATCAAATGTCCTCGTCTCTCACACACACACACATCATTGCTTTGCTATCGAATCATCATTTTGAGTGAATAATAAAGCTTAAATGAGAATATCCTCTCTTGGTTTTTTTCCCCTACCTCTCTCCATCCACACATCATCTATCCATCCATCCCTGCCCGCTACTCTTCCGTGAGAGGGTCTCCTGAGTCTAGGATTTGAATAAAAGTGATTCCAAAGGAGGAACATTAGAAGAATACAGATGCACAATATGACTGAACAAATACACAGCCTGCTCGCCACCCCCTCCTGCGTCTTCTCTCCATGTCTTTGCCACTCCTGCTTTTCTTTTTTTTTTTTCCTCTCTCCATCTGCCTCATCTAAGTTACAGGATTACCCTCTTATTCAGTGGAATAAATAGGGCAAGATTTATTTTCTTGCTATATTTCGTTTTAATTTTCACCTCCTGGTCTCCTCTCCTGACACACCGAGGGAATTGACAACAATGGTAATAACTCCAAGGGTAGAATACATCATCACAGAGGGATGGCAGAAGAGGAACAGTCTATTTCCTGATGTTCTTTATCAAAGTGTTTGAATACTTTGGTCATATCTGCTGTCTTATCACACTCTTATACAAACTGCAACAAGGAGCAGCAGGAGGACCTTCTTAATAAGTAGTGCTTCTTTAGAAAAGCCTTCGCTTAACTGAAGAGCTACTGGAGTAATCCCATCTTTTATCTGATGTTAACCACATTAGTTCTGAACTTCCTGGGTAGAGAAACAGAAGCCAAGCTGCTTTACATCAAGTGCCTATAAATCATAAATCTGACTCTGATGGAGACATATTCAGATAATTTGAGTAGTTACATATTCTAAAAATGTCATTTTTTTAAATATGGCATCATAACTTATTCAATTTTAAGTTTAAGGAGATACAAAAAGCTCTTCTCCTTTGCTTTCTCCAATGTAGTTGCCAATAAAAATAAATGTACTGTTATTATATTATCATAAAATAAAAAAAAATACACAATTTCTAATTTCATGTCTTACTTTATTTTTAATTACTTTAATTTATGCGTTTTATTTCTTTATTTAAATATATATTGTGTCTTGTGTTTTACACACTTTTTTTTTTTTTTTTTTTTAATCAAGTTTGTTTGTTTTTTTAACAATTAATTGGATTTGGGCAACAAGCAAGTTATTGTTGTTATGTCTTTTGCACTAAAACAGTGGAATGAAGAATTATGAAATAAATCCATTCAACAGTAAAATGATCAAAATAAAAGCATTACAAAAGAAGATTTACAGGTTTTTATACAAGTACTTAACTGCAAATAAAAAAATACGTAGCTGCACTCACTGTATATTGTAACCTATGAGGAAATATTAAAATGGAACAGAGAGTAATGAAGAAACAGAGGAAGCTCCCAATGCTGGAGATACTGGAGATGTGAGAAGACCCTAGGACCACAGCACTGATGGGTTATTACTCATACTGACACAAACATTTACAATATTAATTATTAGTAAAGTAGAAACAGTAAGAGTACAATTAATTTACTCACATTAAGGTGTGATTGATTAAAATTAATAAAAGAAAAAATAAATGAACAGTGACTATGTGGACCAGGGTATTCCCACATTTACCGTCGAGTATGTTTGTTGTTTGTGTGCCTCACCTTGTCTCATCTCACTGATAAACGGCTTTAGTTTCCTAATCAGGCCTGTTTGGTGCTTCAGCTCTGAATGGAGACGTGAGACTTCGCGGAACAAATCCTCGTACGTCTGCTGCATGTTCCTCTCCCTACAGAAGCAATGACAATTTTATTTAAACATCACATTTAACACATTTCTGCCGCCTGGATTCATAGGAGCCTTTAGCTAGGATATCACTGCATGCAGATCAGAAGAGCTGTGAAATACTGTAGACAGCGGATTTTAAAGACAGCCTTTATGTGAGGATAGCTTTTTTTTTTTTTTAAGTTTCCTCCTAAATCCAAGATATAAGACAGAAAATATATGTTTTATCCTTCCCTTTTGGGATAATTAAACAAATGTGGTAACTTCAAGGAGTCAGCGTAACTGTAGAATTGGTGGTTTGTAGTATGAACAATCAGTTATAATTGAGCAAAAGTACATCACCAAACTGAGGATCTTACTAAATACGGTTGTTATTATATAGATTTAATACATTTCTTTGTGATACAAAAACTTTTGCTGTGATTTTACCATTAAAATGGGCTAAATATGCCAGTTTAAAGCCACACATCACATAGTTTGTCAGTATAATCCCCTAATAGTTGAACTTCGCATTATTAAAGGCACATTTTGATTACTGTGCATTACTGTGTAAAACAAAAACCCATTTCCCCAACGTTAATAATAATGCAATTGTTGCTGTGTTGAGGAAAAATAAACGACGTGCTTCATACACACTCACACGTACAAACATCCCATCCACACCTTAGGAGACGATGCAATGTCTCATCATCACTTTGCCTTAACTTCAAACACCTGCATGAAGCAGCTCGAAAAACTGTGAGGAACGACTAAATCACTTTGCGCTGCTGAAAACTAATACCGCACAGAAAGAGATGACACAATTAAATTGCCTCGCATAGAATTTTCACAAGCGATTATCTTCGTTGAAAAGCAGTGTGATACTTTGCATACGTCGGAGGTAGTGATTTTAAATACTGACAGCGGTTAACCTTCTGTCCATCTTAATAAACTTTAGCTGCTTCACAGGTTAAGTGTATATCAGAGGCTGTTATGTGCTCAAAGATAACACACCTAAAGCTGCATCCTCCTCTGGTGGTCAGAGAGAAAAACTACAACATGCACGCTCACAGGAGGCTCCATACAAGGCATATACAGTTGTGCTCATAAGTTTACATACCCTGACTGAATGTGCATGGGATGGCCTCAGATGTTTCAACATAACAATGACCCAAAACACAAGGCCAAGTCCACCTGTCATTGGCTACAGCAGAAAAAAGTGAAGGTGGAGGCGACTGCAATGTCATTGAGCCACTTTGGGGAGGTGTCAAACATGCAGCTCATGCAAGAAAACCCAAAATCTTAAAGGAACTGAAGGTGTTT
>JAQQZY010000009.1:18674198-18684232 GCA_030068375.1 Ostorhinchus rueppellii | reverse complement strand
CATTACAATATATTCACTTTACAGGTTCTATCTAGTGGAAGATTTAGAAATTGATAGTATAAATGTACATAAACCAGTACATATGTATTAACACTTTATCATATACACTGAAAACGTCAGCAAACCAGCACTTTTGTAATTTGTTTCCCAATTAAATGTTTTAAAATACTTAACATTTAGCGCATTTAATCTCTGAAGCAGATCATTTCTAAAAAAAAAAAATTGTAGACCAGTGTAATTTAACATTTGGTTTTGACTTTAGTGCTGTGATGAACTAGCGGCATGTCCACTTTCTCCCAATGGAAGCTAGGATGTTCTCCAGCCACCCCACAAACGTCAGGATTAAGTGTTTATGGAAAATGAATGGGGTCAGTGTATAACTGAGGGACTTTTTGAATTACCTTTACGGGGTAACATAGTTGACTTGTATAGTGGACATTTTTGCTGTTTTTCAGGCCTAAAATACAAACAGAAATTGAACAGAAATACAAACGTTCTCCATATTGGAATGAAAGGGAGCAGAAAGAACAGTCTTATTTTATCTGCCCCTATATCCCCAGAAATTAATTTAGAGACATACATACATACATACATACATACGCACACACGTGTGTGTGTGTACGTACGTAAGTAATATGATTAAAATAAAATAGCTGCCAGCCAACACAGTCACATACCATTTTACTTCTCAGCTACCATTCAGTTAATAATATTCACAACAAATTGACAATAATATGACAAATGTAACTAACAAATTTCATTATTTCTTTAACAAATTGGCTTTAATCAGTCTTTTAAATGTGATGTTTGACTTGGATTCCTTGGTTTCTTTGTTCAGATTGTTCCATAAACTGATTCCTTTTACAGAAAGTGATTTCTCCGACACAGACTATTTATTTTCCATATAAAGTCTAATATATTGCCAAAAAAAGAAACATCTGTCATAACTTACGATAAAGAACACAATCAAAACAGCTTTTGAATGAGCTAATTTTATTATTATTTAGCCAATTACAATGTGCTTGTTATCAAACTCGAACGTTTTTTTAATTGACATTTTAGTATATCTAGTCACTTATTTGTTAATCATTTATTAATAAGCGATTGTTTCTATAATTAAATAATTATGGTATTTTTGAAGACATGATCATAATGAACATTAAAAAACAAAATCCTTTTTAATAAAGATGTATGCCCATGGACTTCAGAAGTCTCTTAATTATATATTGACCCAATGAATGATTTTGAGAATTCCAATGTAACACAATGTTAAACTTCATTGTAGTTTTAAATATTCATCCATTCCTCAAATTTAGGTTGGAACACATTGGGGGAAAAAGATGACAAAGTGGTAATTTGGGCCTAATAATGATTTTAAATAATGAAATAACATTGGGATTTAAGGCAAGTGCTGTGAACAAGTGATTGTAATCATTTAGTCCAAAAGCAGCATCCAGTAAAAGTCTAGTACTTCAGGCACACAGATAGGATGAGGTTCACTAGTTTGTCAAATTGTCTGAGAAAATGATTGAAATCAGTGTGTAAAGGAGAGTAGTTTAAGTGTAAGATGAACAGCATCATCAATCTATTACTGATAGAACCACATGAGATCAGATTACTGATAAAGTCCTTTTTATCATGCATTTCAGTACAGGCCAAAAATGCCAGTTGAAAGACATTTTCATTCATTTCTGTCAAAAAAGCCCCCCAACAACCCCCCCCCCCCCAAACCCTGAATAATGATTGATCTGACCACAGTCCTCATTGTCAGTGAGTGATGGTCCATCCCAGATGCCTCTGAGCCCAGAGAAGTTCACAACGCTTCTGGACATGGTTAACAGCTTTCTTTACAGCTTTCTTTTGGCACATTGAAGTTTCAACTGGCGTCTGTGGATCTAACTATTGTGGATTAAACTACATATTGTAGTGCTTTCTCCATCTGTAGTTATAAACAGCCTAAAACGTGTGTGTTACTGTATTTGGGTTTATGTAAATTATATTTCTTTGTCATACTATAAAGTAAAATTATTTAACAATTAGTATGAGGCATTACAGTATAGATGCGTTTAAACGAAGAAGCTCATTATTGTTAATTACTGAAGGAGAAGGGGTGGGTATTTCTAAGTTATACTACTCACTCCTTTTTGAATATGTCTTATGTCAGGGTTGTTAAACTCATGTTAGTTCAAGGGCCACATACAGGCCAGTACGACCTGAAGTGGGCTGGATCATTTAAAGAATAACATAGTACATGAACTATATCAATTCCAAAATGTTGGTCTAATATCTGTTTTAGTGTGAAAAGTTTAATAACATTATCAAGATGTTTACATCTACAAATTATCCTTTAAAAACATGTGAAAAACATGAAAAAATGAAATTTATAAAGAAAAAAGTACAACCATAACAATTTATGCCATTATTTGGCCTCAGCTGTGCATTTTCACATGCTCATTATAACTTACAGATCACAATGGATTTATAAATGCACAAAACATTTAATAAAACACAGAATATTGGTACAAATATACTTAATTCTCTTAAGACATTTCAGATTGTTCATATTTATTCAGGTTCACATTTTTGTAAAACCTAGTCTGTAAATGTAAACATTTTTGTGTAATTGTCTCTTTTTTTTTTTTTAAACACAAAGTAAAAAAAAAAATGGTGGTTTTCATTAGTTATAGTTTATGATAATATTGTAGCGTTGGTGCAAATCATAAGCCGCAGATGAGGACTTCTTTCAGTGCTTCATTTCTACACCAATCGGAACACAATTACTTTAACTTGGGTTACTGTTAAGGCTGAAAGCCACGCCAACATTAACTCTTGTACTTTTCTTTCAGTCCACAACGCACACACAACAGTCGTAGCTCCCGTCTCTGCCGCCAGAACTAACAACAACCCCCCCATTTCCTGTCGCACACATAACATGTCATCCTTAAAGGAACAGCATAGAATTGAACACTTCAACAGCATGTTAACAATAATCCCCTTAAGGGTCATTACAATATTTTACCCGTCTGATCCACTTTACATTGAACTGACCTAAAGTTATTTTACCATCCTTGATTGAACATATCTTCATTGTAATTTTTGTATTTCACCAATTCATCCTGCGGGCAGATTGGAACCTTTGGCGGCCTGGTTTTGGCCCCCAGGCTGTATGTTTGACACCCATGTCTTATGTCTTGTGTGTAAATTTTTTGTTTATTTATTTTTCTTCTTTTTAACATTCATCTTTGAAATAAATACTTCAATCAATCAATAGGTGACTATGCACTAATAAAAATGTACTATTATCAGTTTCTCCAATTAGAGGCTTCTTAATCTTTCACGCTTAACCTTTAATAATGCTAATTAATTATAATACTTGTAATGTATTACTGCAGCACCAAAAGGTGTGTCGAAAACCTTTGGGTACATGTAAATGATTGCTGGTGCAGTTGACTCACAATTGCAATCAAAATACTAGGTACTCTTTAGTAAATCAGATATGCATTGTTTTATCTCCCCTATTGCACCTACAGCATCCCTTCACTTTACCTTGTGTTACAAACCAGCCCTATAATACTCCAGCAAAAATGGCCATCAGTAGAAGCCTGGATGTTAAGTAAGACAAAAGGACTGTCACAGTTGGAGGCTGCATTAGATGAAGTCCTGAACAGATATAGTAAATAGCAAACTAAGCTCATACTGAAGCACCACTCAGTCTCTAGAACCCTGAGGAGGCATCGAGAGCCTGCTGGGACGCCCCTCCTCCATTTATTAAATGATTTTGCTGCAGTTACATAGCTGTATAAATGTCAGCTGACATGTGGGCAAAACTCCATTTAAAGCTTGTCAGAGAGATTTATCAAGGCATTAAAAACTTTTAAATGCGCAGTTTCTAAGGCTGTTGGCTACATATCATAGCAGGAGAGTGTACTGGGCTCTTTAACAACTAAACATTGTGTATTTATAATCTGCACAGGACACTATTGATCCACAAAGTCATACTATAGCTTCTTTTTTTCCACTGTCCATTGAAGCAGAATATGAATATTCCATTTAGGTCTGTCCTAATATAGTATTCTATGGTATATGCTGATGCAGTTTGTTGGCACTATAGTTTTAGATGCTAATAAAATGCAACGTGACACAGCCTAACTTATGCTAATGCTTATGCTTTGTTTTTTTAAAATTCCTCTGCCAAGGTTATGTGATCACTTGTGTCCATCTGTACATCCCTATTTCAGCAGGATTTCACACAAAATACTGCACTGATTTTCATGGGAAGTAAAGGAAGGCAAGAACATGGGCCACCAATGAAAACAATTTATACACTGGACATGTGCACATTTCCTGAAGGAAATGTAATCCATGTGCTTGCCTCTTGCCAGATTTTGGGACTTGTGGCTAGGTGCGAATGTAAAGCAAGAAATGGTACCAAAGAAGCACAGTATAAGTAACGTACTGCATATATTTGGATGAAAGTTATGTTGTTTTACATTACATTTGTATGTACAAGTTACTTATTACAAAAAATGTTACAACTGCGCAACAAGAAAGGAAAAAATAAAGATCAGCTGAATTATTGACGCTGTTTTTCAAAAGCAAAATTTGCAGATCACATAAGATTAACAGCAGAATTTGTAATTTGCATGAACAGTTTTGAAAAGGTTAATGTAGTGTTACGTTTCTCACAAACACAAAAAAACACAACTCTTGAATGGAGGTCGCAAATTAGGAAAGCAACAAAACAAACTGCACAAAAAGCATAAAAAGGGTCAAAGTAAATAAAGCATTCTATCTGTAGAAGGGCCCTTTTACGGATTCTAGAAGGAGACTGAAAATACAGTTTACAATCACCCACTGAGTCTGTCTCAGAAATGGATAAAACAAAAAGATGGGCTTTAAATAGTATTTACAATGGGAATGGCTGGTCAGGATGGGGGTGGGGCAAACTGAGGTAGGAGGGACAATGTCCTTTTAAAGACTTCAACTGATCAATTACAGCCAGGTGAGGAGAAACGTGGCAGGTGCACCAGATAACCACTAACTACCTCCAGACACTTTGGCCGTTCTCGTCTGTTCTTTTGTTCTCGTAAAACATCATCAGTCGCAGCCCAAGTACTGTTCCAATTTGAAGTTTATATAAACCAAGAACGCATGGATTACCTGGATGATGTTCTTGTAGGCTAGCTTAAACCAAGGATGTACTGGTTGGTGACTCGTCGAGACTTGGTTGGGCAATAATTCCCAAGATGCAGTTCGTGCTGGCCTGGCTGTGAGCCTGCTGGCCCAGCTGGGAGCGGGGCATTCATGGACCCACTGGCCTGGCCAGGAGCCAGGAGATGGCAGAAATACAGCAAAGACAGGGAGGAAAGTTCACAAGTACGCAAGTGTTCCAGTTACAGACTTGTGTTCTTAGAAAGTACCTTCTCTGAGACCATTCTTACCAACACCATACTCACCAAGTTCACAAGACCGTACTTGTGTTTTTGGTATTGAGAAATGGCCTCTGTTAATATTATATTTAACATCAAGTTTTGTGTTTAAGTAAACAATTGACTATAATATATGTATCACACTCAAAATAATCCAATTAGACATTATTTGTTTGGGAGTAATGATGCCACTCAGTTTTATCGTAATTCATCCATGAAAGAGTTCTAATTGGAGGACCTCAGACTAGACTAAACTTGGCAACAGTACTATGTGAAAAATAACAGTGAATTATTAATTGAAGCTATGATCTAACTGAAACATTCATCACCACATCTGTCCCTGTGGTCAGTTAAACTAACCAGTGGGACCAGCTGAGAAAAAAGAACAGAGGCGGAAAACGTATGTCATTTTGTCATTGTGTAAATTTGTGGTTTCTATGAGTGGCCTTTTTCTTAAGAAATGGAACTTAAAAAAAAGAAAAAAAGGGACCTCCCTGTGGCCGAAAGGCTTTCATGTGATACATATGTGGCGTCGTCTCCCTTTTGGTGACAAATGCGCGTCCTCAGTTGACTAGGCACCAATGGGCCAGAACGAGGCCATCACTGACCCACAGTTTCCAGACAAACCATGCTCATATGTTCCACATGCTGCATTGCATCTTGTCTGCTGCTTAACATAAAATTATGACAGCGGTGTCATTTTTATGATCGTTATTTTAGAATTACGTTTTATGCATCAAAGCCAACTGTGGGCTTTCCGTCATGGTGGCTGCTGTGAGCATCATAAAAGTCCCTTTGGTGCCTACAGAGACATATTCACACACACAGTTTCTTCTCTTTTACTCACACAAATGGCCATAGACTGTGGACCGGTGGATTTATGGTGTGTGAACAACACACAACAGTTTTTTTTTGTTTTTGTTTTATGAGAGGCTTAAACAAACACTATTTGGAGCCAGCTGATCATTACGCTGTACATTATCCCATTTGCTGGAACACATTTCTCTCTCCAGCAGTAGCACAGACTAGAACTGGGCATAACTGGATAGCAGACTATATACTCACAGCCTACAAATCAAAGGAGCTACTCGACAAAATGCATTGTCGGTTTTAGTCTGCAGTGCTTATGTCTATTTACTATCTTGTTCAACATATCCATTAATATTTTCTATGTATGTGTATTATAAAAATGTGCAGTAAAGGTAGGGTAGGAGATGTTTCCCAGGAGCATCTTTTACTATATTGTTGAAAATCCCCCTTCACACCCCCAATTGCAACAAATTTATTAAATGCTCAAACACAAAAATAAAACATTTTAGTCACCTGTGGAACGGATAGGACTGAAAAAAACAAACAAAAACCCCCAAAACATCCAATCATTTTAACCGGCCCATCAAAATGGTTGAATGGTGATACATCTAACCCAACTGCCATTTGTCCCTCCCCCCCTTTTTACGTACCCCTCTTAGTGCATGAATCGTACGTTCTAAAGAGGCTTGGAGCACTTGCACAAGAAATGGAGCCAGAGCTTGGCTAGCTATATTAGCTAAGTTAGCGTGGAGAGTTTAGCGGCAAACTAAAATCACTGGGGAATGCAATGCTCGGCAGCTAGGTGTGAATTGGGGTTGTTTCCGGGCAAAAATACAGTGAAATGCACACATTCAAGGCAAACTTTAATGGGTTGCTAGGCTGACATCAGTCTTCCTGCAAATTGATGCTACGCAGCGCTTGTGAACCCTCGGAACAAGCACTGCATGTTCTGGTACTCTGGAGGCGTGGCTTCGGGGGGAAAGTCTGAAGAAAGGGGTTTGGACTTTTCAATTGTTTATTTCCAAAATGTAGCTTGCTCGAACTGTCTTTGCAGGATTTCCTACTCCACCTTTAAACTTAAGTTTACAGCTACCATAGACTGTATGTAATGATGGATGCTGTCAACAGAGAAGCTACAACATCTAAAATACAAGTCATCCCACCACATACATGTTATTCGAAAGAAAACACACAAAAAACACATACATAGGTTTCTCCAAAGGGGATTTTAGTGGTATTTTTGGGTAGATTTTATGAATCTGATGTGGAACTAGTCTTTTTTTTTTTTTTTTTCTAGTGATTATGTACATTCTTGCATCCTTTGTTGCTTTAGCCAAAGGAAACATGTGACCTGAAGAAGACATGGATAGTGGATTTAATGCCACCTCAGTTTTGATCATTTAGTTTATTGGATTGTGAAGGAGCAGTGAGATTTTTATTTTTTATTTCAGGCTGATGAGTTTGGCTCCTGCAGCGTGTAGTTTTTAGTACATAGACACTTTTTGATCTATGCAAATGCATTTGATTTTGCTTGGACAAGAGCTGGTCTTCTCATCTATCCTTTTCAAACTGTTGTACATTACCAGTGGAGCAGACCCTTACATCTGACTGGCTTGGATAATTCAGTTAACGTAGCAAAATTTGATTGAATAAAAGTCCAAGCCTGGGAGCGTAATTAAATATGCCCCACACACACACGCACACACCAGACCCAGCCTACCCCCTGCCTCTACCTACACATCTGGATGAGCATGAGTACTAAGCTTGACTTCAGTGTGAGTGCATGGATGGGGTCTGTGTGACTGCAGGTGCATCCCTGATTCAGTTGGTGTGTTTATGCTTGCGTGGCTGTACGGGTGTGTGTGTGTGTGTGTGTGTGTGTGTGTGTGTGTGTGTGTGTGTGTGTGTGTGTTTTTATAACTGGTTGCTAGGCAAAGGATGAGATAAAGCGTTTAACTGAGACACAGGAGATTTCCAACTTGCTCTTCGGTTGAGCTGCTGAATACACAATAGGAGGGAGTTCAGCGAAGTTCACATAAACCACTTCTGACTGCTTACTCAATGCTACATAAATATGGATTTGCGTTAGTTGTTTTTTTTTTTTTTCACACAAAGAAAAGAATTAATTATTTAAAAAAAAAAAAAAAAAAAAAAAAAAAAACCTTGCAGCCAAAACAAAAAGGCACCAATTCATACACTAGGTAAGGGCACGCATGCCCCAAAGAATCTGAACCACCAACTTGACATCAACAAAGACAGGGCACAGGCTCAGACACAAGTTAAACTCAGAAATGTGTACGCATTTATTCATAGTCGGCACACAAGAACAGACCCAGTGTTTTGACAAAATGGTTTTCTTGGGCCTTGCCTTTGCATATGCCCTTTTTGTGGATGTCTTCTGTATCAAGAGGAAGTAAATGCAATATATGACAATGAAGAAGCAGGCTATATCAAGAAACTTAAAGCACAGATTCAGCACTAAAATATATATATGACTTACACTGTCATGGACACAGAGATGGAAGATTTGCAAAAAGTGCTCAGCGTCAGTTATGCGAGGGAGAGCCAACTCAACATTTGGCAACAGCATCACAATACTGTATATGTGTATAATGGCCCAAATACTTGCCAATTTTTTTTTTTCTTTTTTGGAAGCATGCATAGCTATGCACTGTTTTCCAACCAAATGAGATATCTCCACCAACCTCAGATTCTCTTCTCACATTGAAGAAAATGATCCTCAGACACTCTTTGAAGTGTTGGCTGCAGCAGTCACTGAGAGAATGGGTGCTTTGACTCTTCTTTCTCTTTTCTATCACCAGAGAGGCATACACAGCACTGTTTCCTGGCATTCTCATGGGCTGAAGCAGCCAGTCCTGGATGGCTCTCTGTTTCAGGGACCTCCTGTAAGGATGCTGGCTCCCCTCTCCTTCTTTGACACAGGCAGATGGTGATTATAGCTGTAGTTTATCAGTCCTCTGAGCACAAAAAGTTGAGTGTTTGCCTGTAGAAAGTTGATTAGGACCAAAGCCACAAGCTCAGGCAGCAGCTATAGCACAAAGGGATGCCCATATGTTATTCACCTATTAGCAGGTGGGAAACTACAGTAGTACCCAGGGAGGAAACCTGGACCTACTTAACACTGGTTGTAAGCTGGCCAACTGTACCATTTGGTGTATTACCTACACCCATGGTTTCCCAGACTTGTCATTATCACAAACTGATTGTGTCCTCTAACTTGCACTTAGCGGTCTAGCTGTTTTTATGCCCCTGTGCAGTGCTATGGTCAGGGCCAGAGGCATAATGTTTTTGGGTTGTACATCTGTCCCTCTGTACGTCCTAATGCCTGGGACACTGCCTACTTTCACATATACAACTGCTTCAATGCACTGCTTTGTGTTGCCTTCATGAGCCATACTTTCTACAATGACTTTCCTATTGACATGCTGTCAATATGATTTCATTTCACTATAAATGTACTCTCTAAGAAAAATGAAGATTTTAAGCAGCCATGCAATTTTCATTCATCTTCAGAATAGCAGAGAGAAAGAGAAAGGAGAATGACTGCGCACTAAAGCTTTTTTTTTTCATATCTGTCACACCTGGTTGTAATCCAGACCCAAAGACTATAATCTAAGATATCTGTCATAATAGTGGAAGGTCTCAGAGTGTCTGTGTGTATCTACACAGTTCTGAGACATTTAGTTGTTTTTAACTGCCCAATTTGGTACCTACAGTATGACAACATTGCCAAAGTGTCAGTTTAATTGTTACTCAATTTTAATGAAGACATTT
>JAQQZY010000009.1:18655857-18667830 GCA_030068375.1 Ostorhinchus rueppellii | reverse complement strand
GTTTGATCTTCACCTAAATCTAATCGATTGGTCCTTGTATCATTCCCAAGCTATCCTGAAAATTTCATCGAAATCCGCCCATAACTTTTTTAGTTATTTTGTACACACACAGACCGACAGATAAACGCCAGCAAAGGAATGATACAAGGACCAATCGATTACATTTTGGTGTAGATCAAACACTACCTTGGTGGAGGTCTGTACTCTGAGTGCTTTTCTAATTCAGGATGTGATGAAGACTTGATGCATCGGCCTGCTTCTACATCATCAATAATCAGAAATTAATGCAAGTATGGATGAGAAAATATTATGAACCTTATTGTGACACTACATAAGCATCATGAGGCAAAAAAGTTGTGACCGTGAACGTCTTCTGTAATCAAAACCAAAGGTGGTGCAGTCAAATATTGCATGTGACTTTTTTTTTTTTTTGGCCAGGCAGTGTATGTCTGCTGTTAGTAATAAGTAAGGCTCTAAAACTACACTTGGTTGCTACTTAATGGTTTTTGTAGATGCTGGATGTTTATGTGTAGCATCGAATTTGATTAAAAATATAAATAATGCATCAACAATTCAAACACATAATTCTAAATACTCGATGTGTTGCATCCTAAAATTTCTATACCACTGCACATGGCTACTTTGTTCTCATTGAACCCATAAGACCCAGTACTAATTTTGTGGGAGTTCCCAAATGAATTGTTCTTGCTATTTAACCTCTAGTAAGTGGTTTTATCAACATTTACTATAACATTATGGTCAGTATTTAGCATTTTTCACTGTAAATCATGTATTTTCATATGTTGGTGTTTCCATGTTCACTACAGAGCCTCTGAATATTGGAAATGGGTCATATCTGATCACTGTGAAAATATGACAAACTGCATTTAATCTAATTATTTACATGTATTGATAGGATTAGTAGATCAACACATATTTAACACTTTAGATCAGTACATGCCTGTAGTTGATGGTGGATGTTTGGGTCTTTATGGGTTAATACATGTAATTGTATAAATCTGACTTATTTTTATTTAGAATGTGTGTACAAAACATATAAACACATAAAAAACCTAAAACAAGTAATTCACAGTGGATTTCAGATGCAAATGAGAAAATTTAAATGGATTCACTATTATAGTTCCAAGCCCCACATCACGATATAGCATTGAGAAAGTACCACACTTTTAATGTTTATTGTACTGGAGTGTCTGTGAACCTCAGACGGCACTTCTTAAAAGCGAGACATTGAAAATCAAAGTCATCCCTCTTTAGAGACAATACCGGTTTGGGTTGCAACACTCAGCACTGGAAAGGCAGCCGTCTTAAGACCTCAAAGTTCAAGTAAATATTTTCTAAATCCATTTATTATGCTATTTCCAGTGGCTAATGCAATAATAGATCACAGGTGACAGTGTTATTTCTCTCGAGTAAATCAGGAACATTTTGTCAAGACATTGGTAACACACCTCCTTTCCCTTTAGGGAGCCTCTTGTTGAAACTTCTTTATGGAAAATTAAGAAGTAGCTTCATTATACTAAGAGCCAGGCAGCTGTGTTGAGACTGGGCTATGGTTGGGAGGCAAATTGAAGGCTCTGTCTGCTGGTGTTATTATGACTAACTTCCTATAAGCCGACCTCTCCATGAGTCAAAAGCCACCTCACAGGGAAAGGAATGCAGCGACAGGTTCCATGGAAAAATGAGGAGGGGGAACCTGTTGTTTCACTGAGTGTCTGGTCATTCCCGGCAGTGAGTGCACGCTGGATCACCAACAGCATGCTGCCTTTTATTTCCTGGATAGTAGTCTCACTTGCAGCTCTTCTCGCTAATAAAGGGTTATGGCTTGGCTTTTAGGCTGAATCCACACCAAAGGTGTACCTGGATAATCTAAAATTTGGTCAGAATCTGACCAATGTCATACTCATGTTTCAGGTAATTTCAACACTTTATACATCAGTTTGAAGTCTGTGTTTATACAGTTCATTACGCCGACATTTTAAAAACTCAAATACAGTTTTTACTGGCAGCCTGAGTCTGCCTTATAAAGGAACTACCCTGTCAAAACTCTGGCCTTCTTAACCCAAACTGTGAGAGAGTGAGAGCAGCCTGCTGAAACATCTGTGGTCTTGGCCGGGAATGAATGACTACAGAGAGTGGGATTAAGACTGGGATATGAGCTCTGGGGTGGGGTGATGCAGAAGTTGGCCGGAACTCCGGGTGGTGAGATGGGACTGTCCAACCAAGGCTAGGGTGAGGTAGGGGTAAGCATGGGGTGTTTGGAAAACGAAAAGCCAGGACAGAAAAACTTGGGTGAACTTGAGAATGGGCTTGGAATAAGGTGAATTCGGAACTGAGGGGGATGGATGTGGATGAGGCACACTCAGCGGCTGGACCCTGGGGTTAAGAATGGGACAAGGGATATTGAAGAAAGTGGAAAATACAGCAAAAGCAGTGTCTTACTTTAAGCTGCACTGAGTAGTTCGAGATTCTGATATCTTTAAAACAAGTCTGTATGGAATTTGAGGTCATTTACTTTAAAAAACCCAATACAATGAACTGCTTAAGTGCTAAACCAATATTTTTATAACGTGGGATTTGCTGTAAGAGAGGCTATGAATTAAGTGGAGGAGATGATTTAGGAAATAGACTTGAACTTTCTGATGTGGGGACTCTGAATTTAGGGTTGGTTTAGAGTCTACAAATTGAGGTTTGTGGAAGCAGTTATGTTCAATTTTTGCATTCCTTATAAGCCCGCTGCATTTATGACATTGAGAATGCCTGCTTTGGTTGGGGCTGTATTGAACAGATAGATGGATTACAGATAAATTGGAATACAAAGGAATTTGGACAAAACTGGAACATGTGAGAGTAAAGCTGCATTCCCGTCTGGGAAGCTGTTCTAGGGGGGAGTTGAGGGAGGGATGGGATGAAGGCCATTTGATGCTATTTTGGCCATCCCTGGATTCAATAAAGGCTAGATGTAAACAAGGAAGGTCTCCCTGCCTCTCTTTCTGTCGGTCTCTGTCTCTCTTGCCCTCACCCTTCCCTTCCCCCCCCTCTCTGTTTCATACACACATAGACGTGCATGAACTCCTTTCATGCTAAGCCAGTTATGCTTCCAACTCTGGGGAGACTTTTGGGAAGATGATATTATGGACGATACGAAACACAAGATGACTCAGCCACAGGAATCTCAAAACCCACAGCGGTTGGCCGGAAAGCAGGGAAAGTGTGTGTGTCTGTGTGTGAAAGAAACGTGAAAACTAAAGGAAAGTAAAGGAGAGGGGGAGCCATGGGAACGTGTAAATGGTAGTAATCATTAGATCGCCCTAATTCTGGGAATAATATTCAAGTTCTATATAATAAAATTGTTCGTTATTAATGACAAACAAGCATAATTATGTGACATCACAATTCCTGCAACTGGTAACAAATGTCTAACATGTTTGTCAGGTCTTTGTAAGCTGATTGATTTCTTTGTTTCGGCAAAATTATGCTTGTGGTTGGGGGGAAAAAAAAAAGTGTAGCTGACAAAAACAAAGTCCTTCCACAGTTGTTTTGAGGTAAAGGCGGAATGCCAAAAGAAACATTAGCATCAATGAATATTTCATTACCTATTAGGACTGATTTTGATAACCGTTGCAGCCAAATTCCACGGAACCCAATCAGAAGGGTGGGGGATGATTGCCTTACTTTAGAACCGAAACTTCTTGTGAAATTTAGGTCCCATTTTGTGTAACACTAGAAATATGTTCATAGATCTGCCCTGTTGCATGTATTGATGTCGAGCATTCTTTTTGTTGTTTTGCCAGACATTTTTTGTCTGTGTTGGGGTGTTCCATTAGTTTCATGCCAAGCTGACGCAAAAGGTCAAGAAAAAGTCCTTCAGTCTGTATAGTACGTTTATAGTGTATCGTCTGTGCTACCAGACAGAAAGGATGTGAAGGATGACAGGAGAGAAAACTGTACATTATGATGAAAATCTGGCTGAAAATTGTCTCGTTTGGGTTATAAATCTTGATGATTTTATTTCCCATTTTTCTGAGTGCTGCATTTCTCCAAGTAAAAGAGGAAAACAGAAACAGACTGGGAACATGAGTAAGCACTTGATTTCACGGAGAACAATAAAACTCATTTTCATATAGATTTTGTTTCTTTTGAAGCAGAAATTCCTTTTAATTAGAAACACTGCCTGTCATGTTAGCACAGGATATGACAAACAGGATTGCAAAATAACCATTAAAACTAAAACATCTGTGAAGTTGTGAGGAAATAACTGAAAAAGGCAAAACATATGTAAAGCGCTAACGAAACGGTACATTTGGCCTTTTATTAACAATGAACACTGTTACCCACAGTGCCACCGGCAGTGGGTGAAACACAAATGTGATACATGTAGCAGGATTCACACTTGCTCTTGTGCCAGTCTGGCTCTTGGAGACAGTGAGAGGAGTATAAAAGTGCTGAGTCACCCTGGAGCTCCTGGTATCATGTACCTTCCAAACTTTGCAGTGTTGCAGTGACCTTGAGTGTCGCAGAGTGGAGCGAACAAGTAAGTGACTGAGGAAAACGAGCTGTGGAAGGGAGAGGGAGAGAGGGGGGGGGGATCCCTCTAGCCTGCTTCTCGACAGATAATCTGTCAACCCCCCACTGGTCCCCAGACTCATGGAACATGCGGCATACACACATATATGCTACCTACAGTACATACACACACCTCACACCAGCCGCCTACTCCTGCAGCACAGCTGAGTGTCTGACAGAGGTAGCTGGTCGAGAATGTGCATACCTGCCTCTTTTCCTCCTCATTTTTAACTCCATCCATCACATCCAACACACCACTTGATATCTCTATCTTTCACTCCATACCCTCTCTCTATCATATTTTATGCTTAATAATTTTGTGGTTTCTCTTCCGTGCCCCGTCCCCTGATTACCGACATGTGCTTCTAGTCCTGTGTAAATCTGTTTCTTTTGGGCTTCATGCAAGAGGGTTTTTTTTTTTTTTTTTTTTTTTCTTCACAAATTCCAACTTGTAGAGTTTTTCGACTACAGGTTGGAATTTCTCTTTTTTTTTTCTCACCTCAAACGCTATTGTTTTCCATCTTCCATCTGCAAACATGGAGCACATTTATTGCGATTCGTCAGTTGCGACTGTACATGTGTTCCCCGTGTATGTCCTATTGTGTGTGTGTGTTTTTTTGTTTTTTCTTCTGTGTGACCTTGGTCCGTTGTAACTGGGATGAAATTTCGTTACTCTGAAATACGTGCAATGACGATAAAGAAATCTTTAAAAATCTTGAATCTTTTTAGTTCCTCTTTATTATCAACTTATTAAGCATCGTACACAGAAATGTATACTGTCAAAATTATACGGGACTTACAACTGGAAGTATAAATCACAAATTGTCATGGATGATGCATTTTGATATTGTCACCTTCCTAAAATAATTGCCAGTTTTTTTTTTTTTTTTTTTTTGTTGGGGTTTTTTTTTTTTTTTTATTTTTTTTAGAAAAAAACTAAAATCTGATGATAAAAGCAGCGTATGATGTTCGCAACCAATTTTTCATCAAGTCTGTAAAACCTGAGTGATAGCCTAAGTATCGCAAATCTGATCGGAATCACTTCCCTCACAGTGAACAACTCCATCACAAGCCGTCTGTTTGTTTACATACCAAACCATAATTTGGGCCTTTTAGAATACAATAGAATTACAATCAAACAGTATCTTCCACAAGAGCTATCGGCTACTGCAACTGTGCGTGCCGCCATTCCATGCAGCAGCAAGAAGCAATGACGTTGTTTCCATGTTTTTTGCTGCTGTGGTCATACTGCAGCTGCACGGAATTCCCATTCCCACAATGCACTTTGCAAACAAAATTTCCGAAAAGGCCCAAGTGATGTATAGGTTTTGTCTGTAAACAAACAGACTGCTTGTGGTGGAGTCCACTTCGAAGTTGTCCACCATGTGTGAAGTGATTGAGGTGCATAATCATGGAAAGACTTATAGATTTGTGATATTTAGGCTGTCATTCAGGTTTTACAGATTTCATGAAAAATTTGTGATAAATGTTATACGCTGGTTTAAGCCACAAATTGAGTAACTGATGACTTTTTTTTGGGGGGGGGGGTCCAAAAAAAGAGACCATTATTTTAGAAGGTGATGATTTTATTAATTAAATTTTGTTTTTCTATTGATTTTGCACCACTGTTATTGTATAATATTAATATTTCACTAATACTTTGTGAAGGAGAACAGCTATTATTTGGGATTGAACTCTGGAAAATAAAAATAGAATTTTCTGAGGTGGCTACATCCATGATGTTAGTGTCAAAGGAAACTCACTGAAATGCACTTTGGCATTAAATGTTATTCACCCCAAGATAAACAGCAGTGCTAATTTTCTCCTCAGATGGAGGGTTCAAGGTTAACTCACTTTATTATCCCTAAAGGGAAATTCAGCCTCTGCGTTTTACCCATCCTGATGCACACAGCACCTAGCATGAACATTAGCACTCGGCAGCCTTTGAGGAGCTCTGGGACCAACTCCAGATCTTCATCATGACCCTGGTCAAGAGCACTGACAGGAGAATTAACCTGTTTTTGATGTCAAGGGAAACTGAAGGACCCAGAGAAAATCTGTGTGGTGTGGAGAAATTGGAGGCCCCTGTCTGGGAATTGAACACAAAAACTTCTAAGACAGATGTGCTAACCATTATACCACCACGCCACACATTTAACGGTCAACCAAGAGAGGGACACAGCAAGATGTCTTAAGTAAAAGAGCCCCAGTTAAACTGAAAACCAAGTGGAAACATAGAAATAGTGGTAAAATATTACATTTCTAACAGCATCATCCAGCTGTTTTATATGTAAGAATGGACAAAATTCTAAAATTGCTCTTGAAACAGACTATGTTCACTCCATTGGTTACATATGTTAAAGGATCAGTGTGTACAATTTAGTGGCATCAATAAAACCTTACCAAAACAAGTCCCACGCTCCAATATGTAGCTTTTAGTTTTATTTATGCATTAATAATACCATCCATTTACCATGATATTATCTTAATAAGCTTATGCAATGTCAACATTTATTTGTACTGGTGTTTGGACACATAATGTTGATGAACCTAGACTCGACCTACTGAAGTGACTCCAGGTCACAACACTGAGACCAAGCCTTATACTGTAGGTACTAGGCATGATGGGTAATCACTTCCTCTGCGTCGTCATCTTGATGTACCTATCACTCTGGAACGGCATCAATCTGGACTCATCAGACCCTGTGCCCATTTTCCATTGAAACACAGGCCAATTTTTATGATCTCTATTAAACTGATAGTGCACAAAAAATACAAAGCCAAGGCACTCTCTTATCATTTCAAAATGCCTTTGTTAATGTCTCAGTAGACTTCAATGACACATTTCAGCTTGTTGGCCTTCATCAGTGGGACAAAAAAACCCAAGAAAAACAAAAAACAAACATCAGAGTTGATGGTAATGGATTAGATTTGTATAGCGTTTTTCTGTTTTGCTTACCCAAAGCAGCAGCGTGGCTGGAACAGCACATGACGAGAACAGAATGGGATTTGAACAGCAACCCTCTGGTCATTGGAGGACCCGCTCCTCGTGCTGAACCACAGCTGTGTGTGCTAGTTGTTTAAGTAATGAGAAGTGACTCATTGGA
Organism: Ostorhinchus rueppellii; assembly: GCA_030068375.1. Lineage (NCBI taxonomy): Eukaryota > Metazoa > Chordata > Actinopteri > Kurtiformes > Apogonidae > Ostorhinchus > Ostorhinchus rueppellii. The sequence goes on along the minus strand of JAQQZY010000009.1, from coordinate 18,660,139 downwards.
TACTTCCTGCACTGATTAATGTCTCAAGTACAACAAGTTCTTCAACTGATGCAAAGGAAGGATCTGAACAATTGGCTGAGGTCCATCACTATGAGGATATATATTTTTTTAATATCCCCTCACCCTCCCCTGTGAGTGCCACGCCTTACATCCCCCTGAATCCTATGCATTAGACCAGTATTTCAACCTTGGGGTTGGGACGCCCTGTGGGGTCACCTAGAATTCAAATGGTGTTGCTTGAAAACTGAAGCCCTGTGGTACCGTTTATCTGTCAAATGTTCATTGTGGTCAGTTTCAGATGCTGCAGGTCTTTCATAATTCATAGTTTGAGTTATTGTTTGTTCTACATGTATTGACTCTACATATCCTGACCAAGGAAGATAAAATACTCGCGTTGTGCAGTAATCTGAACCTGGCTTTTCTGCCTCTTTCCATAATAATATATGTTTATTTGCAACATAGTGTAGCAAACTATTACATGATCAAAAACAAATTAATTTCAGCAAAAAGAAAAATGTTTCGGTTTTAAATATCTGGGGTCACTGGAAATTTATGATGTTAAAATGGGGTCACAAACCAAAAAAAAAGGTTGGAAACCACTGCATTAGACCTTGAACCTTAACCGTACATACATGAATGTGAATGACTGTATCCAAAAAAACACAATCGACAGTTCTGATTAGTGCACAAGTGTTAATCAGCTCAAATACACATTGTCTGTGTGACATAGGATGGTCTTGACAAGTTGTTGCCTCAGAAGGTTTCTACAGCTCAGGTTTCTACCGCTCACACTGATTTGGTGCAGAAGTGTAGCATGTGCTGCACATACAAACATACAGGCTTTAAAATTCATCCCTTACATATGCCATCGAGCTACACCGTTTTTCCAGTCAAGGAACATGCCTGGTAAGATTCATTGGGATTGTCATGGGTAACTTGTCCTATGAGAGTTTTACAGGGGAAATTGATACAGCAGTTAACTGGTGTGTCTTTTTTTCTTGAGTGGGTAGAGTGCAGAATGAGTCAGTGGGCTGACATTAACAGGCAATCCTGCAAAGTGCGCAGATGCATTGCGAAGACTCAACGTGACTCATTCCTCACATCAAAGATGATAATTGCACTTACTGACTCAATTACCACATTTGGAAGCGAGTTATTTCGGTGGATGTTGTTGTAGAAGAAGTTGAAGTGAACAGACGTAGGTAGAAAGACAGACAAAAAGGGAGAAGGAATAAAAAGTATTTATTTTGAAGGGAGAGAGAAGGATGGTGGCTGTAAATGTGCATGAGAGATGGATTTAGAATACAGAATAGTGACGCCTCCTCCACCATGTGTGATTATTTAGACCATTACTGGCCATATTGTTTGTTCTTAACGTCTTTACTGCTCTCTCGTCCATCTCTCTGCCAACTTAATTTCCCTGCTATGTGACGGGTAGATTTATGGACGTGTTCCCCCACCGAGCCACCACAGGAGGTGGAGCAGCACAGATGTGATGAAGCACTGTCCAGAATCCAAGAACTACAGTGGAATTCCAGGTCTGTGCCAAAAGCTACGTGAATGTGGGTGGGGTGATGAATTGGGATTGGTGAAGATGGCTGAAACTTTTGAGATGCTGTGAATTGAATTCAATTTCACATCTGTGGTGAGAGCGATCCAGTTGGTGATTCTCATCTTTTAGATTTGTGAGGTGGATATGGAGCAGACTGAGTAATACTTCTTATTGAATGTAGGAATACGGCACATTTTATGGTTTATTTGGAATTTGTAGTATGGAGTATTTTATTAATTTGTTTAAGGATTATTTGTTCTCCTAACAAATGAATTGTTTAACTAAAACAAAGGCCATTAAAATAGTGAAATATACCCTTCATAATTTCCTCGAGCCCAAGGCAGTGCCTGCAGATGCTTATTTGGTCTGGCCAACAGTCCTAAAAACAATGATATAATTCACTGTGGTATAAAGAAGAGAAAAGCAGTCAAGTACTGTACTCTAGAGGCCACAGCTAGAGTTTTGGTTAATAAATTTAAAGAAACATTGACTTCATTACTAGGGAAACAAACTTTTGCAGATTAACTTTGTGATGATTTACTTGGTGGTTAATAGTCATCCTTGTAGCTTTTCCTGCAGCGAGAGTGACACTGAAGGTGTAAAACTAATGGAAATGTGGGTGAACTCATAATCACATAAGAACACTGTGATTTTTTTTTTTTTTTTGGCTTGCAATTATAATTAGCTCAGATAGTTAAGTAGTTAGCACCTACATCTCAGGATATAATTAAAGCCTGAAGTTTTGTTTGTCCAAATGACATCCTTAGAATTTATGCAAATTAGCTAGAGGTGCTACAGAAATTCATCATTCATTATTATTGCTAATTGCTTCCTAGAATATTCTAGTGACATCTTAATAATCTTATTGTGATATTTGCTATAAAAATTAGTGATTAGAGGTAATAGTGTGTATTTTGGGCGTAGATTTTACCTCTGTGAAAGAATACTGCTGACCTCGAACACTTCATGTAGACAGTTTCCAGTTCTTATGTCACTCGGCACCGAAATGTGCTAAAATAATCATAAAACAATCATCAGTTTTGTTTTACTTGCAGCCTCCATTCGACTTATTTTACTGTTATCATCCAGGAATGAGAAACGCACACAAAAATCATGCATGAATGCATAAATCACATCCTACTTGCAATGTAAGTCCGTGCACATAAAGTAACTCATGAAATCATCAGAAGTCTGACAAAACAAAAGCCATAACTGTTGCTTAATGGAGCATTTCATTCCCATCATCATCTCTTCACTCCCACAGGATTTCAGTGTCTTTTAACTTGATGTATGAGAGGTGGACTGAAACAAAGAATCTACATCATTTTAAAGCAGTGTCTTGGCGTGCACAAAGGTTTGGTAATGAGTCACAAATTTCTTTTGCACTGAAAAGAACAAATGTCTGTATCCATGTGTGTATATAAATGCCATGTGTCAGTGTGGGGCAAAGATAATTGAATGTAAGTGGTGTGTATCAACTGTGGCCGTATGTCTCTGTTGTACTGAAACCTACAGAGATTTGAAAACTCATTTAGCCATGCCACTTCAAAGAAAAGACAATATTACATAAAAAAAAAACGATGCTGCAAGTGTGGGCACCATCCTACTCTTCCTCCCCCTCTGCTGTTAGTGTGAAATGCTCAACAGACTGGTGTGTCTAAAATGAATTAGGACGGCCATTTCACTGTACTTCTCATTGTACCGTGACTGCATATGTCTGCATTCATTCATCTCGGTGTGGATGCATTTGTGTTTGTATCCTACTATGCATCTGCTCACATCTTTGTCTGGGATAAGTGTATGTTTGTGTCCATGCTAATTAGTGTGTCCATTGAAAAAACAGGAAGCTGCTTCCAGTCTCTGAAGATGAAAGGCATTAGAGCTTGTGTCCAGTATTTCCTCCCCAGTGTGTTATTGTGTAGCTCTGTGTGCGCTTTCACAAAGAGGGAAAGAAACTGAGAAAAGAAATGACTGATGCAGTGTTTCATAAGCTCCATTTCACAACAATGTCAGAGTCAAAACCTCTCTGAGATAATTGCAGCCAGGTCAGGAAGGTTCCAACATAGTGCTGGAGAAAGCATGAAGTTGGGTTATTTGCAATTAATTAGAGCAGACAAAGTACTACTGCGTCACTTTTCACAAGGATTAATTTAGTTCAGTGATATACAGAGCTGCAATATATGAGCTTCTCGCAAAAAATATATTAATACCATAAAGTGAAAATGTTTGGGTTTTTATGCACTGTATGATTAACATTTTATGTCAGATAAAAATCTCTATATAAATCAATAACTCATAGCACCCAGGTTGCAGTATAGTTTCTTAACAAGCTGAAGTCAGCGTCTTTGTGGACTGGGTGATGTCATGATCTTTGGTCATAACTGATCTTAACCTTTATATTGTTTCACAGACACCAACAGAATCCACCATATTTTTACTGGAAAAAACCTGGAGCAGACCCCAACTCTGAAAGATGGACATTTGACATGATCAGCTAGGGCTAAAAATGGGGAGGGGAGCACATGGATGCACAGTCAACTGACCTATAACTGTTAAAAACATAGAACTGCTGTTGCTAGCGTGTGTTAGGGCTGAACGATTTCAAGAAAAGAGTTGTATTGTGATTTCTTTTTTTTAAAATTATTTTTACAAAGTTTCATTCATTCATTCATCTTCTATACCCGCTTTATCCTCACTAGGGTCACGGGGGTCGCATGGAGCCTATCCCAG
>JAQQZY010000009.1:18630440-18647656 GCA_030068375.1 Ostorhinchus rueppellii | reverse complement strand
GGGATAGGCTCCATGCGACCCCCGTGACCCTAGTGAGGATAAAGCGGGTATAGAAGATGAATGAATGAATGAATACTTAAAAGAACACAAGTGCAGACTGCAAATATATTTAAAAAACATTAACTTTATTGTTTTTACTTTAAGTGCATTGAAACAGACCTGAATAGAAGCAAAGGCAGTTATTGGTTTAAACAATGACACCATGCACCCTTACATCTCTTACAATGAGGATTTGCCGGTTCTGTGTCTGATGCCGTGAATCCAAACCAGTTCCAAATGACTGAAGTCATAGAACCATTCTTCTGAATAAGCTGCTCTCTATGTTGTGTGTTGTGACTCTGATTCACATGGGGGAAGAGGAGGGAGAGTTCAAGCTCATAGAACTATGGCAACCCAGAAGGACATGTTGTGGACTAATTCAAAATACCTATATTTTTTGCGTAATAAGAAAATTGATTTGCTAAAAATAAAACTTGATGTAATGTACAATTTTTTTTTTTTAAATTAAATCAATTTTGTCCCAGCCCTACACCAGACTGTGTTTAAATGTAGTAATGGATGGTTTGTTTGATACTAAAATTAAGTGAATTATCTAGCAAGTATTTACTACCACCTTTATGATGGTCTTCCAGTAGACAGTGTAATTAGGCTGTAGCATGGGAGCAGAATATAGAGTGAGATGCAAAGATTGTGCTTCTCATAATAAGACTGCACGGTGCAGTTGGAAGAATCAATTTTCTCTCTTTGTTTTCCCAAACTGCAGTGTCAGCGCTATCTTAATTTTTCATGAAAACTTTGGCTGGTGTGTTCTCATGCATGGTAACGCACACACAGACATGAACAGACATGAACACCTGATCTCCCTGTATAACTCCCTGTTTGGCATTCTCCTCATATCGCTGTTGAATGAATTCATTACCATCCTACATTCCAACTGCGTAGCTCTGTGTGTATAACCCTTCTGACTGCAAAGGTTTGGGAATGTACATGCCTTAACTAAAAGTATGTTATAATCAATAAAGCTTGGGTTTTTTTCTTGCTGCACCTCCACAACATATTTGAAGTTGCAAAGGTCAGAGTTACTACTACCTGGGCTTTTCAAGCAATAGCTTCCACAATTAATTCATATATATCAGATATTTATGTACACTGATATGTTTTTTTTTTTTTTTTTTCTGGTCCTATATTTCTAAGTTATCAAAGATACATGGTATCTGGAAGTGATATAGATTTGCAATGTGAATTAAACTCCCAGCAACAAATCTAGAAAAATGGATTCTGTTCATTAATAGCACTAATTACAACAAATAGCATGAATTGGACCACATTTGTGCATGTAATTGGCTCCATTTCAAGGTTCTTTCCATGAATGATTTTTTTCTTAATGATATGGAAACACAATTGGCTCCTGATGTAGAGCCAAAGTCCCACCCACTCTGATTGTGCTCAATGGGAACTTATTTCAGAAAAGAATTGTGTTGCAGTCAATAGCAAGAGACGATGTATTTTTATTTTTTTTTTATAGCACCATTTACAATTATATTTAAGTCAAGAAAGTGGCAGTTTGTGGTTAAACAGATGAACGGTGAGACTGTGAAAGTATGTAAGTAGATAGACTACTCACCAGAAATTAAACCTTAGAGGCTCAAAGCGATTTTTATCTTGTTTTTTTTTTCGTTGGTCCTCTTAAAGGAACACACCATACTTTTCCATACTGAACTATGTTCTTCCCTGATCTTAGATGAGTTGATACATACCTCTCTTATCTCTGTGTGTGCACTCAATCACCCTGGCACACGGCGCTAGTTTGTTAGCACTAAGCATAGCTCATTATTTCCTGCGGGACCAAACAGACGTGAAGATAGAAGCGACCAAGCACTTCCACGTTTTCCCTATTTAAATATGGTCACATGAGTAGTTGGATGACCCAAGTATAGTTGCACAAAATAAAACGTAGTGATTTTCTAAGCAGATAAAATGGATGACTATAGTGTATGGCGGAATTAGAACTTTGATGTCGGTGCAGTAATACAGTATCATCACTCCTGGAAAATCGGTGGCGTGTTCCTTTGATGAAACATTTACTAAGGAACTATTCAGATTGGGTTAGTTTTACATGGGCACAGAGGGTAATGCAATTTTACCACAGGACATCAGTAATACTAATGGCCCATTCGCACAGGATAAGAAACATCATTAAAGCTACCACTGGTGGGAGGGGTAAATCCATTCCTGCACCACCGGCCCCTCCAGTTGTCATGTACGTATGCTGATGCGTCCTGTTATCACTGCCAAGAATTTTAATATTGTCCATCAACCGGATGATTAAGCTACTAATATTTTCTTTATTAGCCACATAGCCCTGCTATGTTGCTTAGCTTACCTAAAGCAATCAGAGGCCCCGTACCTCTAATAAATACTTTTGACCTTCTTTTGCCGCTGAATCGTGTTTATCGTACGCCAGTTCCAACATCCTACAAGATTTTGCACGCATTTGTCCGACTGCTTACTGGAAAACTGAGTGCTGCTTCAAAAGCCTCTATGGTTGAAAATCTGCAAAAAACTACTAGTAAACAGGATATGATGGAATATCTACACACACATTAACTACTGATCTATTTGCACAACATTAGTGTTACCTGGGGTCATTTTCCTGGACCCTTTAACACACAGGTGTCAAACATGCGGCCCGGGGGCCAAATCCGGCCCTCCAAAGGGTCCAATTTAGCCCCTGGGATGAATTTGTGAAATGCAAAAATTACACTGAAGATATTAACAATAAAGTATATTAAAATGATTACAAGTCAATTTAATCTAAAGTGGATCAGACCAGTAAAATACTATCATAATAACCTATAAATAATGAAAATGGCAATTTTTCTTTGTTTTAATGTAAAAAAAAAAAAAAAAATTAAAATATACCAAAATGTTTACATATACAGATTAGCCTTTGATAAAAAAAACAAAAAATAACCCGAAATCTCTTGACAAGTATGTGGAATTTTAATAATATTCTGTCTGTTATTTAATTTTTTATGTATTTGTAGCTGTGATTCACATGTATAAAGGATAAACTAAGGTATAACTTTGTTAACATTGCACTTATTTTTCTTAATAATTTTCAGGTTGTTCTTATTTGTTCATGTTAAGTTCAAGTACAATTTGAAGATGTAAACACTTTCAATTGGGAATTTTGTTTTTTTCACTCAACATAGATTATCCTATCATTTATATTACTTTACTGCTCCGGCCCACTATATACCTTATCAGGCTATATGCGGCCCCTGAACTAAATGATTTTGACACCCCTGCTTTAACAGAAGGTAAAAGTCATGGTAATCTTTACTGACATTGTGTGGTAATGACTGCTGATGTAGCACGTGTGGATGGGACTAAAATCTCTGGGAGTTATTACTTTACCCATGTACCTATGTAAGACTAATCCCGTCCGAATAGGGCTTTAGTGATTTACCATTTAGTCTAATATTATCCACTGCATTTAGCATTTTTCAGTGAAAATCAGATATTTTCCTATATTCAATTCACTGATCATGTATATGTTCATAAAAGCTTGGAGTAAATTCAAAGGTGATTGTACAAAAACAGACAAAACTGTAGAAACTAATTTCAGTAAAATATATATAATTTTCTGAACATTAAAACAAGAATATGCAACTACTATCATTTGTAAAACTACATGAGTTTTAATGGTGAATCAATGAAGATGACTCTGTTTTCATCTTCACTACAGAGCCTCTGAACGTCCAAATGGATCACATTAAGCAGTTAGCAAGTGCCTTGCTCAAGGGCACATCAGCCAATGATTTCTCTGCACGTCTGGAGGAATCTAACTGCCTGTCTTAATGATCTGTTTGGAGTTGCTGAATATGTCTGCAGCTACTCTTTTTGTTACTCTGTCGCAAAACCACAGTTTTCTTGGCTCATAATAATGTCTTTAAAATTGGCAAACACGAGTCAAACTGAATCAAAAAATTACTTGTCTCTTGTCTCTGAACACCATTCGTATTCCTTCCGAAGTTGTATATCGGCAGGACTTTGGCAGTCTATGGCAGATTAGCTATGGAGCTGTTACTGGTTTTTCTTCATATTTACAGTTTGAGGTGTTATAGTAACTTCAGAGCCAAAAAAAAAAAAAAAAAATGTAATTGCATTGTGTGAAATGCATGCACACACACTTCACAAACCAAATTTCATGTAGATTTGCTCACAGCTTTAACATAATCTGCTATGTCTGTCAAAATAGGCTGCAGCTATTAATGCGACAAGGCCTGATGTCGTAAATGTGACTGTATCGGCAGCAATGTCTACTCTCTGAACTCCAAAGACATTGTGGGCATTTATGTACAGCCGCAGTAACTTCATTAACACCAGACTGGGAAGGAAGGAACGGTAATTAATGTGTTCTGCAGCTGTTACACTCAGATTGGTGTTTATAAAGCAGTTTTATCTCCATCAGGTTTATTTTATTTGGAAGTAAGCGAGAAAGCAGAAGGTCAGAGTACCACTCACACTTGAATCCCCCAACCCCAAAGGTTTTTTCACCAGTAGAGCATTAATTCAATATCATTCAAGCTTCACAAATTCAGAGATTTGACCAAAGATAGAGAAACTGAGTGCGTTCCCATGCAATTAATACACACTTTCAGCAGAAGGTAATTGCACCAGTCTAAATGCATGTCACAATTTGTGCTGGTCTTTTGTGAGTCGGGCAACTTTTGCCATGAGCCTTATATTAAGTGAAAGAGGTCGCTTTTGCCCTGCATGTATGAATATTCCAAATTTTTCCTTGCAAATTACAGAGGCAAAACATAGTATTATTGTTCAACAAAATAGTTGTGGTTACTTCATTAATTACACATTCGAAGTTTTACAATCTTTCTGTGGACCCGACCTTTAGTATCTACGATTAGAACAACACGAACACCAACACTGGAGCCAATAATTCATAAGTTCTAGGTCCAGTTTAACATAGTGTGGCTTATGACTCCAAACTGAGACTGTGAATTTTTATACTGCACGTGTGTGGCATCTGTCAGACCGCCGGCTTATCTCCTCCTAGAAATGTAGCCTTTTAAACTACTCATTTTTTAATGTTTTGTGTCACTTGAACCCAATTTAAAATTTTGTCTCTTTAGCCTGGGCTGGTAATTCTAATAATCGGAAGGACCGATTTATTAGTATTTTCACTGTGCGTTAGCCATATAGCACCATGGACCCAAACTGCCATTAACGTGATGCTGACTTTTAGGAATATAATCTCTTTTTTGTATCCTACCCTTGCCCTATGGAAGGGAGGGGGGGGTCTACCACTGTATGGATTAATGTCCCGTGGCTATTTTGTGAAGCCACCTCTGGACTTTAAACATGCATCAGGTGACTTCGGTTTAAGTTGACTGGGCTGTTTTAAGCTACCGGATAAGCTAACTCCACCTGCAAGTGGAGACCTACCTGTGGGTCTTACCTGCCGGTTAATGTTCCCTGTCCTTGGGCTCTCACTGCTACCTCCATGGCTTTATCCACATCACCAGGAGGCAGACCGCTCATCCAGGCCAACAAAAGCCTGCCTCCTTGAGCGCTTCTTGCCCATCTCTTCGCAAGATTTAATAGAGCCTGTTAGTAGTATGAAGATCTCCTCCAGCCCGTTAGATATCCTGCCCACAACGCTGTTGAAGAAGGTTTTCAACTCCATTGGTCCATCTTTACACCCCATTATAAACTGCTCACTGGTCTCCTGTTGTGTCCCTGGTTATTTTAGGCAGGCCGGTGTGCAGCCTTTTCTTAAAAAGCCTAGTCTGGATTCCTCTACTTGTAATAACTATTGTCCTTTGTCTAAGCTGCCTTACCAAGCAGCTAGTCAGTGCTCTGGATAGGCACGGCATTTTAGATAAGTCAGTCTGGTTACCATCGGTGGCACTCTCAAATGACATTTTGGTGGCTTCTGACACTGGTAAATGCACCATCCTTGTGCTGCTTCATCTTAGTGCAGCTGACAATTCTGTGGACCACAGGATTTTGCTAGACAGGTTGAGGGACTGGGTAAGCATCTCTGGTAGTGCCCTTGGCTGGTTTACCTCCTGTTTGTCTGAAAAAAGCTTCTCTGTTGCTGTCGGCACTCTCATGTCTGAGTCTGTTGCTCTCTCATGTGGGGTGTCCCAGGGTTTGGTTTTGGGGCCTATTTTATTTTCCCTTTTTTATCCTCCTTTGGGGTAAGATTTTAAGTGTGTCACCTATCATATGTATGCCGATGATCTTCAGTTATATTTTCCTTTTTAACCCTGAGATAATGGCTGAGGTAAATAAACTACATGAGTATCTGACTCAAATCAAGGATTGGATGGTCTCTAACTTCCTGCACTTAAACTATTCCAAAACTGAAGTTCTCATTGTTGCTCCTGATTAGTGTGTCTAAGGTGACCAGCAGCATTGGATCTGTTGGTTCTAATGAACGGTTCAGAAACCTAGGCATAATTTTTTAACCAAGCTATGCACCTTGATGAGCATGTAAAAAAAACAGACTAGATCATGCTATTGTCATCTAAGGAACATTGCTAAACAGGCTCAGACTGAAACATTCTGAGCCTGAAATGATTATCCATGCCTTTATATAATCACGCTTAGACTACTGCAATTCCTTCTTTATGTGCCTCAACAAATCATCCGTGGACCAACCCCAGTTAGTGCAGAATTCTGCAGCCAGGCTGATTACCATCTCCTGAAAAATGTCGTCATATCACCCTGGTCTTACCTGTCAGTTTCAGGTTCTGGTCACCACCAACACAGCCCTTCATGGTCAGGCACTGCTTTATCTTATTTAATTGTTACATCAGTATGCTCCCACATGGCCACTGAGGTCAGCTGATCAGGGTCTGCTGCTCATCCCCTGTACCAGGTTAAAACCAAAGGGGAGGGAGCCTTTTTAGCAGTCGCTCCCAGATGATGGAATGCCCTCCCACCTGATCTACGAGCAGTAGCTTCTGTGGACATTTTTAAGAAGTGTCTCAAGACGCACCTTTATTCTATTGCATTTATGGATATTCCATGATTTTATCTGGTATTTCAGAATTTTGCATTTTTTTATGTCTTATGTCCTTTAATCTGTAAAGCACCTTGTGTTTTTGTTGGTGATAAGTGCTATATAAACACATTTTACTTTTACTTTAATATTCACTGCTCCTTCAGTATTATAACGACTCGGCACAACACAACTTCACCTGTGGCAGAGTAGCCTTATATTTTGATAGCTGTGAAGTGTAAGGCATCAGATGCTGTAGATGGGACCAAGGGACAAGGATTCTTCTCTAAAATGAAGCCAATGACAAAGCATCTTAGTTTTGTAATACCACTGACAGCCACTGGGGTTGACTCCAGAAACTCCTAGCCCCCACAGGCTTACATTAAAAGTCTCTCTGAAAATATAGGTGTCAATATTTTTTACTCCAGGACTGGTCGTACACATCCCATTTTGACCCATTCCTCTGTTCATAACATTTCATTTCAAAGAGAAGCTTTTGGTTGGTATGACGGCTTGCTCATCTGAGTCAGATTTTTTTGGGGATAAAACACATTTTTATGGACAGACAGCTTCAATGGTTAATATGTCTAACAATACTGTAATTAATTACTGCCTCACCACTTTACCAGGTCAGTGAACTAGTGCTTAACAGTGCACTCCTGACCCACAAAAATGGAACACCCTGCCAGATACAATTAGACTTGCCACATGAGTAGCCATTGTTAAAAATGTACCTTTTTTTTTGACAGAATTCTGTTGAATTGTGTGTGTACATGTGTGGTTATGTGTGCATGTGCGAGTTTAAGTGTGTGTACATATGATTGTTTAGTTTCACTCGCACTGTTTTTTATGATTGCTATTTTTTATGTTATATACCTGTTGTGAAACACATTGACTCTGCCTTGTGCATGAAATACGCTTTATAGATAGAGTTGAATTGAACTGCCAGGCTCCCATGGTTTTGTCCATTTTATACAAAAATCGTCATTTCTGTCTCCAAAAATCCAATATGGTGATTGGTAAATCTTGAACTGCCGTTAAAGCTGTGATTCAGAAACCATTGGGTGATGCTCTTTCTATTTCTGTACTCTAGAGCAAAGTAATCAAAGGAACACATATTTTAATATATGTATTTTACTGGCAATCTTGTAATAAAACTACAGATTGCACCAATATGTGGCACAACCTGTAAGTGACCAAGCCAAAGTCTACCATTATAGTACAGTAACATGTACAGTGGCACACAAGGAAAGAGAGGAAATGTGGAATGTATAGCACATTCTCAGAAAGATTAAAACCTTTGTGTGATCTTAACATTCTTTTTACTCCCCTTGACCTATGGGTCAAAAATGACCCGCCCTACCAAAGCCCCAAAATAAAGCAGCGTAATTGAATTTTAAATCCAAAATCTATTTTCCATGATGAAACTGTTATTTATCAATTCAACTCAATTTAATTCATTTTTTATCATGTACTTTTTGTTACACAATACAAAGACGATCATCAGTGAACATTATAACTCTTTTTTTTTTTTTTAAAAACACAATTCAACTGTCATCACGGTTTTCTTTTACACCGTGAAGGTTTATTAATGCTATTATATAAATGTGAAGTATTTACTTCTGAATTAATTTTATTGAAAGGGGGAAAAAAAACAGTCAACAATCTGGAACTTTTTTGTCAACAGTTTCTTTTATATTTTGTAGGAGGTGAATTATAAAAATAGCTGTTGGACAGTGAAACGTTTCCTCACGGTTTCAGCAGGAGCCAACTAGGGCTCCTTTGATTCAGGGAACCTTTATATCCTCTGGACTGAATTTGTTTTTATTATGTCTGAGATTGTTTTTTGTTTTGTTTGGGAGGTTGTGTGATATGAGGGGTTAGCTACAGATCAAGAGTGCAGGTGCAGGTCAAATGGAAGTTCAGTTCATGCATCAATCCAGTTTTTTTTGGTGTGTGTGTGTGTGTATTAGAGAGAGTTTGTGTGTGGTCTTTACACTTTTTTCTGGTGTTTAAATGTTTTTATTCACCGTATTCTGCCCCGCCCCTTTTAACTACTTTTTTCCCTTCCGCTTTGTGTTGGAACTTCCAGCTTAACCAGGGTTAACACTGTTTTAAAGCATTTACTTCTAAACTACATCATTTTAAAATCTTTTAAATCATGTGGTAAGAATCAGTCAGTAACAGAACAAGCAGTCAGTAACAGAATGTTAGCTGTTAGCAGCAAATGTAGCTAGCATCTACTTTAGCAAACTGGCATGAGGGGAAAAGTAAACTTTATGTGAATTTACCTGATCACCTCTCAAACTGTTAGTGCGGACGTCGCTCCGGAGCTTCATAGCCAAGCTATTTCTCAGGATATGGGTGCTGGATTGTAGGATTCCCATCCACGAAGTGAAACGAACAGACATATGGCTTTTTCTGTTTTTTTTTTTTGTTTTTTTTTAAATTAAAGCGCCCTTAGCCAAAGACGCCAGTCTTCTTCACAGTGAGGAGGTGGATAAAGATGAAAGGCCGGCCCTCAACATTAACCCCTTCTCTTCTCGTGAGTAAAACCCTCTTGTTGAAGACCCAAACATTTCTTCTTTCAATTATTGTGGCAACCACGGACTGCACAAATAATACTGGTCATTTTACTTCACTTCTTTTGACCCTTGATATATATGCTCACTAAAGACTCCACTGCACCACCGAAAGCTGTAGCACAAAATAAACAAGATGGTGCCGCCCTGGTAACCACAGAGAATAGGGTTAATAATTCACAGGTCAAAAATGACCCATAAGAAAATCTTTGTACATAGCCAACATGGAAACATAAACAAAAACAAAGTATCACTTTTTCTAATGGTGGGGTCTCTTTAGGAAAAGTCATGAAATTATAAGTAGGAAAAAGATGGTTTAAGGTATTTTTTCTACAGCTAAACATGGTAGTGGGTCACTTTTGACCTGCAAGACCACACAAGGGTTAACTTTGAGGACGTTTCAGCTCATGGTCGGTACATTCGCCTCAAAGCTACAAAGAGTGGACTATTTTTCCGGTGATGGCTACAATACAACTTGTACAGCTGTGCACCCTGGTTATCTGAGCTCCTGCCAGATACTTCACCTCCACCATCCAAATAAGCTCTAAACCATAAACCTGCTGACTAACTCCCTGTCTACACTCCACTTGGCAGCAGTGAATGTCTGCCAGTGTTGTTGTTGATAATGATTAAGAGATGGCGAGATTGCTCTCTTGTAGCACAAAAATGATGAAATAACACCAAATTATTTAACACAAGCAACATTTACAGCAATTGTAAAGACTATTTTTATTTCTGGCCCTGGAATAAGTAAACTGTGACGTGGTTAACAAGGCAATACAGATACAGATGAAAATACTAGTGGTTTTGATCTGAGTCTTGACTAACCTCCATGTATGATGATGATGATGTCTCAAAGCTGCTGCACTAGATTACAGGTTAGGACTCTGACAGCTCCCATCACACACCATTGCTTATGTAAGACAAGACAAAGGTCAAACAGTCGAAGTTAATTGAAGAACCACAGTGTTTCAGTTGCAAAATACATAGACGCCACTGTCGTTTTGAGGTAAAATAGCTGTAAACATGATCATTATCGCTGGTGTACGCAGTGTTTATCCACTTCTCAAATCTGTAGTTGTGTTTAGGCTCATCCCCCCTGGGCATTTATGCATACTTCACACTGATCTGTTCCGTTCTTTCAGACCTTACCTTGTCTCACACGTGTTCATTCTGACTAAAATAGTATATTCTTGATTTTTAGTGGGTTAATAATTAAAAATTACAAGTTGTCAGAATCACTCTTGAGGAATGCGTCTTGTGCTGTGATAAAACAGTGTCTTGTAGGTGCTTGGCTAATCTCTGTTTTTACTTTTAGTCATTTTGCCTTTATTTTCTATACTGGAGGATTCTTTGTTGTTAGTTAACCTCTTAGCCAAGCATATGATTACTGCATATTGTATTAGCTGACAGAAGCAGGCTATAAAAATACAGACAGACATGTGGGCAAAGTGACAAAACTCTCAGATGGGCACACAAAAGCACAAAGACAGTGATGTGTTTTATGCATCGCAGTCTGTAAAGTAGTTTAATTGCCCACAAGAAAGAAAACCCTTATCTTTGAGGAGGTTTTGTGTTTGCATTCTGCTCTCGTGCCCCTTTTCCACAGCAGTGAACTTGCATTGTCTGCCAACCCTTGTCTCTTTCACACACACGCACAGATGCAGTCAGAGGGCAGGACAGTCTTTTCATGCATGGCTCACTGTGCTTATGTAAGAGCACTACTTAAACCTGGTTACATCACATAACAGGCAGCACTGTGTCAGTGGGTCACTGTGCCACACAACCACTGAACTACATATGCTGTTTTGGGCACTTTTTTGGGCATGCTGTGTGCACTGTAGCATCTCAGCACCTATTTTACGATCATTTCAACCTCAGTGATATGTATACATGTTTAGTTAGCATGTGGTGGTCTCTACCACTTAGATAAAGTATAGCTGTATGCTCACTTTAAGAGATCAGATACGGTTTTTGCTTTTTGTTAAATGTACCCTTGCTGCACCTTTAGAGTGCCAGTAGGGGGGCCTCTCTGTTTCCAAATTCAACTCCTCCTGTATCCTCTTTTCACCTTTTACCCCAGCTCTTGGTGTTCATATTCCCTCTTCTAGCTCCGCCCCTCTTCCAGCAGAACAGCCCATTTCCCTCTCTCTCTTTTTCTTTCAGTTTCTAAGTGCACACAAACACACAAACACACACACACACACACAGACGCACACAGACACACACAACCCGGGACTCGGATGAGGGCAGGACCGACCACTCCCACTGTTCCATAGTTCCATGAAAACACAGAGAGAGAAAGGGCGAGAGACCCAGGCGTAGAGGAGGAGAGAGAGAGGGAGGGAGGAGCGAAGCTGCGCTGAAGCCGAGCCCCTCTCTGCCTCAACACGCAGAGTGGAGCAGACGGCAACAGCCACACAAACACACTCCCCTCTCAGTTACATGCACAGTCACACACATACCACACACACACATCACCACCACAGCCACAACCGCCGCCGCCGCCGCTGCCGCCACCACACACACAGACAGTGACGGCTGCCAGGCGCAGTGGGAAGCAAGCCGTCAGGGAGAGAGCTTGAGAAGAAAGAGAGGGATCGCAGAGGGGAAAGAGAAGAAAAGAGAAGAGTTGGAGGAGGCACCTTGTGGATCAGAAGGGATTTTCCTCTGTGTGAGTGCGCGTCTGGATAAGGCTATCTGCTTTTTCCTGAGCGAGAGGAGTTTCTACTGAGGCTTTTTTTTTTTTTGCTCATCCTCCATACCGGGCTCCAGCTATATCTACCTATCTATCCCCGGAGCTTAACAAAAGAGGGAGGGAGTAAGAGAGAGTGAGAAAAAAGGCAGTCACAGCTTCAGCTCCAGACCACCCTCTCTCCTCCTCCTCCTCCTCCTCCTCTTCTCCTCTCGAGCTCCACATCCATGTGTGAGTTCATCGCTGATTCCCCTGTCTTTTGAGGATAGAATAGAGGACAGCGTGTGTTCTTCAGGATACAGCCAAGCTCCTGGTGGGATCAGGGTCGTCTGGTGTGAGAGAGAGGGAGGAAGAACGAGACAGGGAAAACGGATACACAGGAAGAGAGAGAAAGAGACAAGAGAGAGACGCTGGAAAGCAAATAGAGGGGCATGTTCAGGGCAGCAGAGAAGAAGAAGAAGTGTGAGTCTGATTTTTAGAGCGGAGTGTGCAAGGAACCGGCAACCGGATCCCATCCATTCCTCCCTCCTCCTCATCATCCTCTTTTTCTTTCCTCTCCTTTTACCCTGTTCTCCATCCTGCTGTTCAATCACCCCTATTGTTTCCTATATTGCCTCCTACTACCCTTACACATCTTCCTTTTCTCACTCTTCACCTCTCTCTTCCATCACCTTTTTGCTGCCACTCCGGATCATCCCTGTCTTCCCAGACTCACGAGAAGAATGGTTTGAAAAGACACCCTCTAAGCTGCTGGACAAGTGGACAGACTGAAATCCGCAAGTATCCCTCCGTCCGTCCATCCCTCCTGCTGTGTGTTCATCACACACCTCCACCAGCAAGAGGAAAACATTCTCTTTCTGCATCTTTGACTCTTGGAAACAGTCGTCTGAAGGATCCAGGCCACCCCCTTAAAGTGATCGTACAAGCCTCTATCTCCAGACTCCAGGACATTCAACTGGATTCCAGCTACATGGGAAAACGTTTGGAGCAGCAGCCAATGTACCCCCACTACACCTACTACTACCCCCACTATCTCCAGACCAAGGTAGGATGGTCAGGAAGGTTGACCTATTTTACCCCTCAGTAAACACCGTAGCATATTTGTGTGTTGCAAATGCCATCAGGGTTTTATCTGTTCTTAAAACCATATTTTCACTTATCATTTTGCTCCCTTTTTTTTGATTTTCTGGGCTTAAATTTGCTGACGTCCGCACATTTTATGGAGAAGGAAGTCTTGTACTGGCTGTGCAATGTGTCCTGAACTAAAAAAACCCCAAAAAAAACAGGATTAAAAAAAAAACAAAAAACAGTCTGGTCTGGTCGATGCAGATACCCAGAGTAAGAGAGTGTTTTACCAGCCAAGATAAAGACCACGTTTTAGCCTGAGAAACAGAAACGCACAAGTAACTGCTGAAATTGCCTCTCTAGACAGTTAACCATGTTCTTCATCCCCCATCTGTCCTTAAACAAGGGAAAATTGGTGTCACTCAGTTGGCTTTTTTCCCCTTTTTCATCCAACCTGAGCACTTGACCCCATCCTCCCCTCTCTGACCCCACCAGTTACAAGTTCAAGTTCAGGGCAAGAGGCCCACCCGTCCCTCAGCCCACCCCCCTCCTCCTCTGTCAACCCAGCACCACCACCACTCTCCACTCTAGCCGTCTCTTCAGCGGCCATCCCCACCCCTTACCCTCACCCTGCACTTACCAATGATAGCAGGCTATAGACATGATTGATTGAACGTGATAGAGCTCCATGGTGGAGTCCAGAAATTTGAGCTTGGCGTGATGTGCTTTCTCTCTCTCTCGGCTCTTTCTGTTTTATTTCACTTCTCTTACTCACACATGGCATGCATACACAGATGTGCACAAACACACACACACACACACACACGTATACATGTATACACATATACACATACAAGATGTTTCCCACAGTGAGTCTTTTTACCACCAAGAAGGGGAAAATGGATTACCAAGGCCTGATCGATTGCTCCTGCATCATATCGCCGACTATTCCCTTTGTTCGCCCTGATTCATTTGTTTTTATTCTTTCGTGTGATAAAACGTGCAATGAGTTGGCAGGTTTTCCACGAAATTTTGTAAATGCGTACATGTCTTTTGGCTAGGGCGATGGAGAGAGAGAGGGAAAGATAAAAGTCTTGGAGTGGGATGTTATCAGAAATAGAGATATCATCCTATTGGCTGGATGGAGTGTGGGAAGAACAGGTAACAGAATCATTGCTCTGCCATAAAATGAACATGTAATAGTGTTAGTTGAACCAACAATACATTTGTAAATTATCCCTTGAATACCTCTGCATAGGCACTTTCAGTATTTTATTATATGAGCAAATGATTAATATGAGAGAGGATTAATATCACTTTGCATTATGGAGCCAATTAAAAACAAAAACAAAAAACAGAACATCCCAAAAGGCATTTAAAATAAATACACAATCAAATATGATCTACTATTTGTGATGCTGAAAAACTATTACAGTCGCTTCAGAAAACATGATGAATTTAAGAGGATGCTCTCATTTTCCAATTTAAAGTGGTTCCACATTTGCAGTGGAGTCATTGCTTGTTAACAGATGCTGTAAGGAAATTACAAGTATTAAATCTGCTCCAATCAACTACAACAAATATTTTCAGTTTTAATAAATTCAACTAGTTCTACAAATCTGCTTTATATTGAACTATTATACACTATGCATCAGGTTATCTCAGGACATCCAGTTTATTTAATTCCAGTCCCATTGATTCATTTCAGTCTAGTACTAACTGACTGGAATGCATTCTTTTATTCACCAAGATGAAAATATTCAGTCAGCCTTACATATTTTTCATTTGCAGCAGCTCTCAAGCTTACTTACAGAGTATAAGATCGATTCGCCCATTTAACAGTGAGATGCGTGTTCAGACGCCATGTGCTCTCTCTTGCAGATTCAGTTTGCTGTACACATAGTAGACATTACCCACTTGTCTGCTGATCTCCGAGCTACATTCATTCACATCTGGTGGCTGTCTCATGTTTTTAAGAATGTGCTCAAGATGAGCAAACAGAAGCTGGAAACAATTTGTTAAAGCACATCTGCGATTTGGGTCTAACATCTCCAACGATAATGCCTTGTTGTTTGCTAATCTGGAAGAATAAATTGATATCAGCGCCTGCATCATATAAACAGTTTTCCTATGTATATTAAAACAGGTAATTTGGTGCTATTTTTCAAGATAATAAAATGAATCCATGTGCTATAAATTACTTGACCTCAGTTGTTTTCTAGTACGCATTTACTCCTGTATAAATGTATTTTCGTGATTGCACCACGTTTATAATGAACTAAAATACTCTTTCTGTTTGAAGTAATAATACAGCTCACATGGCAGTAAATCCGACATGATCCCCTAAAATTCACTCGGTGATTTTATTTTGCGAGATGGAGGTTTTTTTTCGGTTTTGGCTGCCCATGTATGTTAGATTAACTCCAACATTTGATTCACATCTGTCAGCCCGTTTTATGTGTACAGATGTCACAGTGTCACGCTGCTGTCTCTTGTTCTATGATTTATCGTTATCAGTTCAAGGTCATCTCATTTCTCTCAAGTATCTGCAACAGGCATCTGGCCCCAGACCATCACTTCATTCCTTACACTCCATCCATCGCTCCATCCCTCCCACCAGTCTTCCCTCCCTCCGCTGTCAAGGTCAAATCAAATTGGATCCCACCTTCCCCCGTGTTCCCTCTCAGCTGTGCCTGTGTGTGTGTGTATGTGTGTGTTCCCATTCACATCTGTGTATAAAACCTACGTCTGTGTTTCAGCTTTGTAACTGTACATGAGCCGGACTTTGTCAATACCTGTGTGAGCATGGACTGAATTTATCTTCACAGTAAGTCTGGAGGTGTACGCGTGTTTCCTGTGTGAGATAAAGGTCGCGTGTCTGTGTATCTACGGCCTCTGAACAATGACTTCCCTTGCCTGACCTCTTCTTAGTTCAGGTTGTTGTCGCTGAAGCTCTCCGGGTCCCACAGGAGGAGTTTTGTGTGTGTGTGTGTGTGTGTGTGTGTGTGTCTGAGCCCTCATACCTCAGTTATACATCTATATGGACCTTGAAAACAACACTGTGTTTGATCTGCCTGTGCTGCTCTCTGACTTCAAATACCAGCCGTATCAGTGCGCGAGTGTATGTGTGTGTACAGATAAAGTGTGTGTCAAAAGGAGGTGTGTAATTTTTCAGGCTCTTTTCCCTTGTATACAGTGCACAAAAGCAGACAATGACCTACCAGTGGTATTGTTCACTTTTTTTTTTTTTTTTTTTTTTTTTCTTTCTTTCTCACATTTTCCAACGCTCTTTCTTTCTGTTCTGCTCGCTGATCTGATTGGAGATGTAAATGGCCTCTTATTAATCTTGATTCTAGAGAGTGGAGACTCTCCTCTTGTGGAAATCAATCATGTGTGTGTATATGTGTGCTGCCTTCACTGCCTCACAACAGTAATACACACTGAGGTTTCCATGTGTTTAGGGGAGGTTACATTTACTTACATTTACACAGAGCGTGCATTTTATTCCTCTGTGGAAGCCAAATCTTCACAAATGACATGGAAACTGATTTACATCACTATAACATACTAAGTACTTCTATATTATGACTGAAATAACATTATTATTCTGGTGATCTCTTACTCTAACCCAAAGTTTTAATCCCTTAAGACCTAGATTTATTTTTGTGGCAATGTTTCTGAAGCGATTCATCATTTTTAATTTTACAGTATCCTTTGCATTTTTTTTTTTGAGAAATAAAGTATTTTCCTATATGTAACTAACTGTAAATTATCTATCTATCTATCTATCTATCTATCTATCTATCTATCTATCTATCTATCTATCTATCTATCTATCTAT
>JAQQZY010000009.1:18609028-18622889 GCA_030068375.1 Ostorhinchus rueppellii | reverse complement strand
GGTTTATGTACATTTATACAATGGTTTTATAAATGTTCCACTAGAAAGAACCAGAAAAGTGAATGTATTGTAATGTAATTGTAATTTTTCTTTATTTATAACTCAAATTTGGTAAAGTTTAATGACTTTTATTCTGGAAGCATTTTACTTGTTAACCAATGTTCTCTTTTTCTGCACACTTGTCATCGTACGTGGACTTAATGACATTCACCCAAAAGACTTTTTGTACTTTATTTGCTTAAAAAAGTTAGCAAAAGTGCCACTAAAAAGTCTCTGCTGTAACTGATCGGCAATTTATTTCACACCTTCATAACAAAAAAAGCCCTCTGACACCTGAAACAGCCTGATTCTACAACAGATATACACTCCTCATCCAAAATTTGAAACCAGTTGAAAAATTGCATGAATTTACATTCTGTTGGATCTTTAGAAGGTTCTAAGTAGAGTTTCAAAATGCAAAAAAAAAGGGAAGGAATTTATTGAAAACAATTATACTGAAAGGCTGTTCATCATCAAAAGTTTAAGACCACAGCCTTGAAAAGCCAAAATCTGTGTTCAACCTCAGCAGTGATGGTGCGTTGTGGGAAGCCTTGTTCTCCTTGACAGAGAACATTTTTGCCTTTAGCATCAGGAGGCCACGACAGAGAAAATGACATTGAATCCACATTTTTGTGCAGATTTAGTCTTTTCAAGGCTGTGGTCTTAAACTTTTGATCAGCTGATGAACAGCCTATGCCAGTTTAATTGTTTTCAATAAACTTCAACTTCAATTTCAACTTTATTATAGTCCCCAAGAGGGAAATTGATTTGCAGCAGATCAACAAGTTACATCCAAACACAAAACGAGACAGACCGTACAATATAAATACAATAAGAGTAAAACACACCTGACCACAGCAAGATCAGCCTGAAGATACTACATGTACATCTGTAAAACAGTAAGATAATAAATAAAATAAATAAATAAATTAGCCACAGTCTTTCAGAGTCTACAAGAGGGCGTTCATCCTTGTTGCAGCTTCACAGATAAAAGATGCTCTGGCTCGCTGAGTTCTGATTCGGGGCATTCTGAAGCTCCGTCCAGAAGGGAGAAAGTTAAGCCCTCCAAAAAGAGGTCGTCTTGGGCTTTTCATTATTTATTAATTGCTTACTCAAATTTTTTATTTTTATTTTTTTTATCTCATTCCCATTTCTTCTTTTTGTATCTTGAAACTGTTCTTAGAACCTTTTTAAGATCCAACAGTGCAAAATGTAAACTCCTGCAATTTTTCCAACTGGTGTTAAAATTTTGATCAGGAGTATATATACTATTAATTGCACATCTGTGTGAATGAGGAGGTGATAACGCCCATGAGTTAAATGTAAACAGTACATGTTGAAATCAATGAATGTGCATCAGACTTCATCCTCCAAACCCTGCATTTCACACAGCTTCACTTCAAACCTGTGAAAACACCTCATGCCGTAAACTAATGTTAAATATCCAGAGTTTAAAATCAGTCAGCTGTACCGTAGGAGGTGTGTGTGCGTGCTGCCAAATTCCCAAAAATAAAGCATTTTTCTGAACTTACAATGTACAAGCTCATTATAAACAGACGTGCAGAGTGTTAACATGTACAGCAGTACAATCTATTGTAGTTTTTGAGCGCCTGGATCTTCTCCAAAATGTTCTTGCCACTATTATTTATTGTTTTAAGTCAGATCTGAAAAAAGTCCAATAAGGAGAAACTGACAATTTTTAAAAATCTTGTGAAAATATTCAACACACAGCGTCTTCTGCCATTACTCCAGCCTTACTGTTAAATACCGACAGCTTTTAAATTCATGTAGTGCTGCACGATTTACTAAATATTATATCATCATTTTACTGTATGGGCTGGGTTAACAAGTTAAATACTCAGATTAGTGATAATTTTAGTGTTTCTATTTGTCATATCAAACTTACAAATGAGTCTAAAAACATAAAAATCATTTGTATTGTGCTGTTTTCTTAAAAACTTCATATTTTAACCCATAAGGACCTAGTGTGACTTATGTCAGTCCCAAATGAATTATTCTCTCTATTTAACATTTCCTACATGGTTTATCATTTATTATAATATTATCACCTGAATTTTGCATATTTTTCCAGTGAAAATCATCTATTTTGTTATGTTTGATTGACTGATCGTGTAGATGTTCATAAAAGCTCAGAGTAAAGTCAAAGGTTATTATATCAAAACAGAAAAAACTAAAGAAAAAGTGACTTTTTTAATATAATCTCTCATTAACTGAACGTAAACCCAGTGTGTCCAATCACTGTCATTGATCCAACTCCATGGGGATTTACTGGTGAATCAATGTTGTAGAAGATGACGGTGTTTCCATGGTAACTACGGAACCTCTGAACATCCAAATGTGACCATGAAAAGATGACAAACTGCATTTTACACCAATTATTTACACAGATTGATGGGATTAGTGGATCAGAAGTTTAGATCAGTAGATTCCTTTGGTTGACGGTGAATGTTTGGGTCTTTATTTATTAAATAATTAAATTAATGAAACAATAAAAGGAAAGCACATATTTTATGTTACATACTACCCATCTGAGAAGACAATGTCACCACCTGGATTTCAGTCAACCAACTAATAAGAGCCTTCTATTGGATATTTACTGCACTGATTAGCATGTTTCAGTGATAAGTTGTTTAACTCTGAGCCAGTGAGTCGCTTCTCATTTCTTAAACATCAGTTTGATAGAGAGCATAAAGATTGCAGTGTGTTTCAAAAGAAAAAGGTCATGTGGTCTGATGAATCCAGACCCTGTTCCAGAGTGACGGAGGCATCAGGTAGAGTCCTGCATGGGTTTGGGTACCGGCGGGTGAATTGCAAATTTTAATGAAACGATTGAAACATTTTGTGCTGTCAGATACAGGTTCCGGTCAGACGCAGGAGAGCGTGGGTGTAATTTGCAGTTTACGTTAGGCTACAAAACATCATGTGCCAACAAACTCTGTTAAGACTGTGTTAAGCAACGTTTTCATTTGGCTCCGCCTTCAACTGAAGTTGCACATGTCCCTATTCGATTGTCGTAGCAGTAAACATTTGTATTTAATTTTGGCTATCTGACTGATTTTCATTCTGGTTCAGATCGGATATCGTTTTTTTTTTTTTTTTTTTTCGCGGTTCTGTTCAGGTGCGGAATTTTAATTGTCAGAAAACGGGTCAGATGCAGGTTTAAATATGACAGGTACGGGGGGTTGCGTTTTGTTAAAATCAGAACCGTGCAGGACTCTGGCATCAGGGTGAGAAGAGAGGTGGATGAAGAGATTACCCATCATGCCTCGTGCCGACTGTACAAACCTGTGCAAGTTATGATCTGGGGTCGGTTCAGTTGTTCAGGTGTAGGTTCAATATTAATGGATTAGATTATTATTGTGCTTTTCTAGACACCCAAAGGCCTTTACATTATCGATCCATTATTCATTCACTCTCACATTCTCCCTCTGGTGGTGGTAAACGATGTTTGTAGCCACAGCTGCCCTGGGACAGACTGACGGAAGTGTGGCTGTCAATTTGCGCCCATGGCCCCTCTGTTAAAGTGTCATCCTCAAGGACACAACGGACTGACGAGGACAGAGCGGGATTCGAAGCACCAACCCTTCCGTTTTTGGACGACCCGTTCCACCGCCTGAGCCACGGCTGTCCCATATATCCAGAAAATGAGCTCCGATGGCTGCCTGAATATACTAAAATCTGAAAGTCAGTGGTTTTTTGTTTGCCCTGATGGCAGAGGGAGACGCATCTCAAGGTGATAATTCCAGAAGTCAATTGTGAAAGAGTGGTTCAAATAGCATGAGACCAGATCAGACCCAACTGAGAATCTTTAGGATGTGCTGGAGCAGATTTAACGTAGTCGTCCAACAAAAATATAACAAAACTACAGAGAAAATAAATGTGTGTATGTGAAGGCAGTCTAACAAAATAGTATCCGTGCGACTGTTTTTTTTTTTTTTTTTTGCTGGACAGTGTACAAATAGCGGTGACACATTATGGAGTCTGTCCTTTTATCTCTGAGCTGAGAAGTACTTGTAAGTGGTGCAAGACTTGTAGACACATTTGTAATTATGTTCAGTGTGTTTGGCTTCCAGGCTGGCTTTCTGCCTCTTTAAAACTCAAGGCTTTCATTGTCATCCATTCATCATACTTTTCTTAGGCTGCTGTTTAAGGTTCAGATATGATTTTGTCGCGTCTCTGTGTTTTAGCCACTTTCAGTTTACTCTTCCTGCTCGGTGTTGCTGCGCTTGAGTGCAAACTAACTGCGTACAACAGAGGTCACGTTTTTATTTGGCCACAAATTCAGGACTTCCTGTTCTTTAGCATCCATTCGCACCTGGTCTGCACGTTACATATTCATGTGACCATAGCAGCAGCAGATGATAAAGTGCCTAAGGAGAGCCTGAATGGTCATCTCTTTATTTCTTATGGGTGCAGGGTAATGAGCAGACTGCACACAAACAGAACAAAGGTTCTCATGTTCATACATACACTATTTATATTATACATAACCATGCCTTTCGGTTTCATACTCACACATATTGACAGAACTGGGGTTACATTTGTCACGTTGCAGGTCTTTCAAGCACAAACAGAGATTTTGTTTTTTTTAGTTTCCAAACAGCACAGTCGGACAGAAGTGGGAACAACCTCTGGAGGTTGACCTCTGCACTTTTGCTTTCTCAGTTTGAGAGGAATACATAAAGAAACACAGTTAAAGTCTATAAACCTGCCACAGTGTTTGCTCTCACAGACAGTTTAGCTGGGTTACAGACACACTCTTGTCCCTGAGCCAGAGGTGGCTGGCCAGGCCAAACATCTCCCATTCCCTGCTAATGAAATCCTGAATAAAACCCTCCCTGCTCAGCTTGATCCCTCACTCACACGCACACACAGTTGCACAAGTACACACACACAAACACAAGCACTCACTCTCCAGGGTTCTGCACATGCACACACACACACACACACAAACACACACACACGGCACCCCTGCAGTCCCAGCCGGGGATTATCCTGTGAAAACACTCCTTTTGTTGGGCCCCAGTCAAATTACTTTTTGGACCTCTCATGCTTTTATCAGAGCTATCTACATAACTGTGTGTGAGTGAGTGTGTGCATGTGTGAGTGAGTGTGTGTGTGGGCATGCATGTCAAGGCAGTCCAAACATAGGCTGTGGCTGATTGCAGGGAGCACAGCCAAAGTGAATGGTCACTAATGACACTTGAAAGTAAGCTGTTTACATTTGCCTCAGTTTGTGTGTGAGACAAAGAGCATGTGTGTATGTACTTATATGCCAGTAATTTTCTAAAGATAGTATAACGCCAAATCACCATGTTGTGTTGTCAGTTGGCAGACTAGATCTAGTGTTTGAGATATTTCACCCTGACATTTATGAATAAAGACACTGACACCTTATAAACAAGACAAACTCCTGGTGTACTTCTTGCTCCTCCAGCTCCAGTAAAGCTGTGCATTACTATTTCAACAACACCCATCAGCAGTTCAAACATTTAAAGGACCTGTGTTTACATTTTTTGACAAGTGCACAACCTCTTAAGGAGACGGATGAGGGGTTGGACAAATTGTTTAACTTCCACAATGGAGACCGCTGTTGCGATCATATTTAATTATGCGAAGAAGATGATCTGTCTTGGACTTTCAGTTTAGTTTTACCAGCATGATAGTGGTGGCATATTGTAAAAGTACTGAATAAAATAATCCTGTTGTATGATTCTGACAGATATTGCAATATGATGCTCGTAATTTCACTAAAAAAAAAAAGAGAGAAAAAGAAAATGTGAGCTTCTTGTACATGACTTGTTTGCATCTGTTTTGCACAAAAATGCTTTCAGATTGTATTTTGGTATTATTTGGAATATTACCTTCATCATCAAAAAAACCCAAACTTGCACTCCTTGCAGTTTTGATATTGCACTTAGTCATATTGTGGCACTGATAATATTTTGATTAATTGTTCAGACCAGATTTTTGCTTTAATATTACTCTTACATGTTTTGACCTCTTTGTTGCCTGGTATGAAGATGTGCTGACCAAACCAGAGTACACAGAGTTCAGGGAGAAGATGAATGCCACTGTATGGTCATGCTTTACTTCAGTGGATAATTATTTTCTGGGATACCAACTCACAGCCTGGGCAGTGGCCAACCCAGTTGACTGGGCACAGATTGTTAAGCTACATTCAGTTCCTATTCATTCACGCTACTGGCTCTCCTCAGAGACTACCAGCCTTTTTCAAAGTTGCATGAGAGAAAGTGTGTGTGTCTATGTTCAGTGCAAGTATGATTAGGCGTGTGACTGTCTAGTGTGTGAGTACGTGCATGTGTTAAGAGCATGCGTGTGTGAGATGTGGGTTTCTGCTTGTGCTTGAGACACAAAAAGATGAGGCGAGAGTGCCAAAGTGAGAGATAAACAGAGACTAACAATGAAGGAGGGGAAGTAAAGCGCGCACGTGAGCGTGTGCTCATGTGTACGTGGGTACAAACTAGCTTTGCAGCTCTCAGTGAAGTGTTGATTTAAGTGGAAGTGGAGGGAGGAGATGGGATAAAAGGCCTGACTAGATTAGGATGGCACACACCACTGAGGCGTGCTGTATTGCTTGGCCTTTCAGCGCACCCTGTACTAAGTGTATGTGTGTGTCTGAAAGACGTGTGACTGTGCTGAGGACGCTCAAATAGGGTCTGAGGGAGCAACTGTTGGATGTAGTTACTCTGCTGCTGATATTGGTGCAGCTGTACAATAAAGCAGCAGATTAGCAGAGCTGCCACAGCTACTATAACAGCGCTGAGGACACTAATCACTGCTCTGACATCTAAGCAATACTGTGCAGTGCATAGGATGTTACCACTGTAAAGCGCTATTTTGAAAGGGAGGTATGGAAGTTTTACAATGTTATCCAGAGTTCTGTTTGTGCAATCTTGACATCCTAGATTGCTTATCTCAGTCGAGGAGATGGGGAATAGATTTTAGGCATTGCTGCTGGGTTTTTTCCTTCGCCGTTATTTACTTTAATGTACTTATAACCTTGCACTTTCTGTCAGAAGGAGGCTGAATTACTGCATATTCCATCTCCCCCACCCGAAATCCAACTGTTTAGAGTCAATGCAGTCTCCAACAATAATAGTTCATTGGCTAAGTCGCTGGAAGAGCTGTCTTTTCATGTTAGTGCGTCTGAGTGTGGGAGACTGACAGGTGTGGGTAAAAATAACACTTTAACTGGTTTTAAATATTTGAGTTGTGTTTGATTTAACTGGGGCAGACAACATAACAGCTTCAAAAGTGGCAAGAGGTTGTACGAGTCGCCGTCCACCCTCTTGCTTTCAAATACTGAACATAGTTTTGCACTGCTCTTTAGCCAAGCAGCAAAAACTTCTTTGTACTGGTAGAGTGGTTCAACTGTCACTGGGCTTGAGTGAAAAATACAGTGGAATGAGTGCAATGGACTGTTGCATTCTGGCAACCGTGAGGTAATAGTTCACATTCAGCCATGGCTGCATTAATAGTTCATAATTATTCTTTTGCTTCGTTTCAGTGCTTCTTGTATCTCGTGGTTTGTGCTGAACCATCAGATGAGGCCGAGACATTTGTCTGCATGTGGTACAGCGGCAATCTGCATATTTCATTGATTTAACTTCCTGAATGAATAATTAAGACCCTGCGAGGCTTTGTCTCCATGCGCATATATGTTTGTCTTTGTATGCATATGCTCACATGCGGCTGATGTGTGCGTAGGTTTAGCTAGTATGTGTTTGAAAGTTGATTAAAATGTGCAGCGTGCATTAGGAAGAAGTCCTTCATGCAGTAAATACACCAGGGTATCAGTGGAGAAGTAGTGGAGTGCATTTAAACTTTCTTATCAAAGCATGACATTGTTCTTGGACTCTGCATAGTTGTGGCTGTGGGGTGTTTCTCAGGGTTCCTGTGGTCATTTGTACTGTTTTTGGGCTGACCTGTGACTCAGGGCGACTGACTCATTACAGCAGAATGGAAGTTGGCTGAGCTGCACTGGATTTCCCGAACTAATATTATATGAGAACATTTTCACTTTCATATCCCCTAATCCTTTTATTTTAACTCCCTGAGCAACAGTGAATGAAGCAAGTCAGATTTCCCTTTTTTTAAAAAAACCAATATTTAACATAGCAAAGCAGTGAACGGACAGGAAATAATGATAAAGGAATTAGGAATGCAGGAAGTCAAAGTGGTAGTATTTTTGACACCCTTAACCACTGCGCAGAGAAATCAATGCTCTGGAATGTAAAAATTTAGAAATGGATTCGTGCAGGCGGATAAAAAAGACTTGCAGCAAATACACATGCCTACACACAAACACACAGAACAAGTGTCAACCGCAAGATTAGATGCGGTGGAGACTCTGAGTACGACAGGAGGAGCATTCAGTACACCGCTATAACAGAAAATACTAACTGTAGCACTCTCACCAATACAACCCTAGAATTATCCTCTCAGCAGAGGTCTCACTCAGTCCTCCCTGTCTCGCTCCAGAAGAAATCAATGGCGTGGGGGGACTTTCATTCAGTATGGAGCGAGACCCACCTGCATACTAGGCATGAAATAACTGAGGATAATTTATTCTTCTGTGGAGGATAAGAAGACAGTTTTGTGAGCTGTATGCTAAAATGATCATACTGATGACTGAATTTTATGCCTCTGTTTTGCATTATTGCTGTAGCACTATATTGGATTAAATACTAAGCAGAGAGAGGTGAAAATGCAACCAACCAATCTTCATATTGCACTGCAGTAAGTTGATCCAAAGGATTATTTTCGAAAAGTCAATGTATTCCAGTAATGGATATCTCTAGCTATGGAGTACAGTGTCTATGTGTCATCCATAAATACATTTGCTTATAATTTGACAGACAAGTACCCTTTTTTAACAGAGGTGGCAAAGTATGTGCCCTCTTGACTTAAGTATTCACACAGATACACCGTATAAATAATGACAGGTAAAAATAGAAGTACTTAATC
This sequence comes from Ostorhinchus rueppellii, assembly GCA_030068375.1. Classification (NCBI taxonomy): domain Eukaryota; kingdom Metazoa; phylum Chordata; class Actinopteri; order Kurtiformes; family Apogonidae; genus Ostorhinchus; species Ostorhinchus rueppellii. Next base: position 18,613,838 of record JAQQZY010000009.1, on the reverse strand, counting down.
AACTACCAAGTGAAAGAATGCAGTCTCTGTCGTGTACTCGCAGTAAAAAAGTGAATTCCAGACCTTTGAAGGACATTTTCTCCCAACTCTTTCTGTGCAAAGCTAACAGAACGTTATATTTTTATTTAATTAATGCAGATTATTTTTAGCCTGTTTGGTCCACATTGATTATATCGTTTCAGGGTTCTACCCAGAAATTTCTAGTATCTTGGTAGCGGATGGGTGGGTGGCTTTCGTGCTAAAACCTCATGCTAGACGCAACTCTGCGAGATTTCAAAAGAAAAACAACATGGTGCTGGAAAATGGAGCACATCTCTGCAAACCCGATGGATTTCAGTAGATTTTAGCAAAATTATCGGGGAAAAATAGAAAAAAAATTGAAAATGAGTATAGCGGCGTTGAGCGAGCAGTACCCTGGCGCAGCACCGTTGTTCCATTGTCTGGGGAGAAGCCTGAGTTTAGACACTTTCATCTTGTTTAACCCATTTTTGTGGCAGTTCCAAAATTAAGTGATTTATTCTTTTTTTTTTTTTTTTTTCCAAATATTATGCCCTGTTTTTGCTTTAAGTAAAAATCATGTATTTTCCTGTTTAATTCATGGATCATGTAGATGTTCATAAAAACTCAGATTAGAGTTGAGGGTTATTAGAAGCAAAACTGAAGAAATAGGTACTTTTTCAGTAAAATATATCATTAACTGAACATAAACCAAGTGTGTCCAATCATTGTTATACATCCAACTCTGTGGGTTTTACTGGTGAATCAATGTTGTAGAAGATGCTGGTGTTTCCATGGTAACTACAGAGCCTCTAAACATCCAAATGGGTCATATCTGATGACCATGAAATGATGAACTGCATTTTACACCAATTATTTACATGTATTGATAGGATTAGTGGATCAATAGTTATTAAACATATTAGATCAGCAGATGGTTTTGGTCGACAGTGGATGTTTGGGTCTTAATGGGTTAATCTTTTTTGATGTTGGGAATGTATGCTACTATGCAAAATGGGAATCGCTGGTAATTCTTCTTAAAGACAGTGCATTTTCTCTGAGTGTGAAGTAAAATGGTACAGATACGTCAAAAGGCTCCAAACAGTAGAAGGAAGTCATTTCCTGAACACAGTGATGACTAAAACCACCAATAAATCAATGCTATGTATGCACAGACTGTATCACTCACTGAATTAAGTATGAAGCTCATTGTTTACACACATCTATATTATGGTATCATCAAATTGTTATCTTGAAACGAAACGGTCAAAATGAAAATGTTTCTTATAATCTTCACACGCTGCATCAGCTGATAGTTTACATTATAGCTCTGTTAGCTGCTTTCTGTACGGTTTGTATTGTCAATAGCTGAACTAAAGATGTTTGCAATTGTCCAAATAAGGTAAGAACTCTCACAGTTTAGTTGCAATTGTGGGGCAACAAATGATTAACTTAGCAAAGAAAATAACATCACATAATAATTTCATTCCTTTGTAGTTTCTTCTACGCTCACCCACGTAGAAGAAACACTGATTTCAGGATCGAACTTTATTTTTAGTATCTTGTACAGTGCGTATAAACAGACTAAACACCAAGTTAAACTAGAGTCAAAGATGAGACGTAGAGTAAGAATTTTCCTTTTACTGTGGTTCCCTCTTCAACATCCATGCTATTCATACAACTGGTGAAAACTGTAAATAATAAAAACAATATATGTAACAGTCTCTCAGCAAACACATCTTAAAAATATCTAAAAGTTTCATAAACTCACAGCATTGCCTCTCCAATATTTCACTGTGACTCTGCAGTATGTTTCGGTAGCATTTTTAACCAGTAGAAGAGCTTCGAAGTAACGTTTGTGCATATTACTAAAACTGGAAGTGAAAGATCGCGAACTGGAAGTTCACACATAACAAAATAAATTCAGTGAAATCCACATTTGATGTAATATTTAAACTGCCTTGCTTATTTAACATTATACAAATAAATTGTTACATTAATAAACTTAAAGAGTAGTAGTAGAAGTAAAAAAAAGTCTTACAAAATGTGCCTTAAGGGCAACACCCCATTCTTTTCACTTAGAGCTGTGTCCAGTGGTGAAAACAACAGTCCTTCCAGATTTTATTATTTTGCCACTTTATTTGACTCTAAAATTGGATTCTGTAATTTTATCTTGGTGAACCTCATCTCTTCTGGTTACTTGAGTAACTCACTACTCCCTCTAGTGGTCACATAAATCCACCAGGCTGTTGACATGAATATTTTCAGTGTATATCTCTTCAAATCAATACATTAGTGTCTTTTAACAGAACTTAATACTTTAATCTAATCACTAGTGATTTTTCTTGTTTTTCAGTGCTTCAAAGTTGAGATACTAGTACAGTAACAGTCTTTTTTTTAACTTCCCTTCTGCTTTTTAAAACTACAGTATAGTAGAAGAACAGTGAAATGATGCTCTGTCAACCTTACTGCTCTGTTTGCCACAGCAGCATATGACCTGAGGATAAGCATAAGCATAACTCATATTTCCAAAAAGCCTGAAGTAGAGCCATCCCAGGTGGTGCTGGTTACAGTCTGGAGAAGGCGTCTGATGGATTGTACATCCACAGAGGATAGTAGGTCAGAAAAGTTAAAGCTCAGCAGCAGAGGAGAGGCAAAAGGGGAAAAAAGAAGAGGATCAAACTCAGGAAGGGCAAAGGAACAGATAAGGCAAAGAGGGGAAAGAAAGGGGCCACAGGAAAGTATGAAGAGCTTTGCTGTTCAGTTGAGTTTGGATGGAAGGTCGGAGATCCAGTGTATAGGAATTCCTTGCTCATCTAAGTGAGATCAGTGGCATTATGTCTTGGTCACTATTCTACATAAAATGGAACCTTTTCAGTGTCATATGTCACTCCTCCATTAAGTCTGACATAGTCTCAATAGTGTTCACTCACATTATCTGACGTATTAATCATCAAAGCTCTATTCATATTTGTAAATTTATTCATTATGCAAGATGTTGTTTTTTTTTTCTCATTTTCGATAGAAAAAAGATCAAGTTTACATTTAACATTGTGAGGAAAAGAAATGAAGAAATGTGGACATCAGACAAGACCTTATTGCAGATGGACTGGCCTTAACACACTCATGCAGAGATCCAGACACACAATCTGGATTCTACAACAGTCACTCAGAGACAAGAAGTCCCACAGAATCACAGAATGAGTGACAAGCCCAGACAGAAGGGAAATGGGACTAACTAAAGTGGTGAGGAGAAACAGAGACAAAGCAGCAGAGACAGACTCTTGCTTTCTTCCAAAGTACAGCCACAAGCTGTTGATCTCAGTCTGCCAGCCTAGCTTAACTTCCCAGCCATAGATAAGCTTTGTGTATGTGTGTGTGCATAATTGATAAGCATAGCCAAATCATGATCTAGAGATTATTGTGACCAGTGGCACGAAAGAGGAGAGGGGAAGAGAAAATGGGAGTGGAGGAAAAGAGGAAGAACGGCTTTATTGGGAGAATTGTTAGCAAGCACATACTTACACAATTACAGATTATAGAGCAGGAAGTAGTTTATATTCATCCCGCATTTACCTGTAAGCAGCAGTATGTTCACATACACATTCCCGTAGGCTTCCTGTGTATAGCTCTCACCTCCCTCTCTTTCTCTATCTCCCTTCAATAGCTCTCTCCCTCCCCTTTTTTACTTTCAAGGAAGGGTAATCCCTCTTGTAGCTAATGTGCTGTGACATTTCATGGTACAATAGGATTTGGGAGACACTATGTATTCTCATGGTGCTGGGGTCTGGCTGATAACCCATGCTGTCTGGGTGATTTTGGACTGCAGCAACTCTTGGACTTGAGTTTTATCTGACTTTGGATATCTAATTCTCAAGGTGGAAATTCAATTCGGAATAATACAGATTCTGAGGTGACATTTTGGATGTTTGTTGGTAAACCACACAGACCGCATTCTGTCACAACCTCTTGGTGTAATAAAAAAAATGCACTAATAATTAGATATGATTAATAGATTTTGCACGGCTCTGACAGATTTGCTTTTTTTCCGAGTGGGGGCTCAGGTGACAGCAAATCCAATATGCTGACTGAATGGTGTGTATTCGACACACACACTGCAGTGTCTGACATTTGGATTCCCTTACCTTTTGTCAAAGCGCTTCCTAAGCATTCAACATGGAACAGAGCATTAAAGAAAGACAATATTGCCTGCATGATTAAAATATTTGCATTCGAAATCCGGCAGAAATACTGGATATGCTAATGGCGGTACATATGTTCCATTGAGATCCCACAATACATACATGCATGCAGGTAAACATTCTATACATAAAAGCCCTAAGTCATTTGTCATTGTCATTTCCTCAGCAGGCAGTTGGGGTACATGATAGATTTATGAAATCTGGGACTTGTCCACTAGAGATTCGAGTTCACATCCCGGTGTAGGTTTACACAATAAAAGTTAGGGCTGCTCGATTATGGAAAAAAATCATAATCACTATTATTTTGTTCCATATTGAAATCACGATTATTTACATGGTTATGTCTTGAATTTAGAACTGCATTTATTGAACATTAAAAAAAACACTCCTGTTAAATAGCTATATAAAAATATCTTGTAATGTTGTTGTTATGGCTTTGGATTAAAAATGTTAATTTAATAACTGTAGTAAGTTAGTTAAAGACTTAAGTTCATTGTGCATAAATATCTACGTTAATTTCATGTCCAAATGGTGAAAAGGCCACTGTTAAAAGTCTTCAGAGTGAAACGTCCCTCTACAGAGGATCAGTTGTTTATGACAGAGTGGGTGTT
>JAQQZY010000009.1:18545470-18556685 GCA_030068375.1 Ostorhinchus rueppellii | reverse complement strand
CACAAACACCCCCCCCCCCCCCCCCCCCCCCACCTTCACAAGCTCACAATCTTATATAGGATCCTGAAAGTCTAAGTCTGGAAAACATCAATGGAGAATTGATTGAACATGGCAGCTTAATGGCAGACCAATCAGTGTGCTATGGGGAGTGTTTTATTTTTATGAATCACTTCCTCTTGCTCTATTTTGCATTCACTAATTGCAGTAATCTTTGCCAAAAGGTGTTTACAATGGGATACAGATTTTTTTTAACTGACTGTTGCATCAAATTGAAAGAAATTGCTTAAGCTTTCTTTAACCATCAAATGCTTATTTCACATAATCCATGTGTTTGCTATAGAGACGCATGTTTATCTGTGTGGAGTGATTGTGTGTTTTATCACCGTATCCTTTAATCTTTCCAAATGATGCACCACTAAAGTCCCTTTATTTTGATTTAGCCCTCTGATGATGATTTCAGCATTGCAACCTAATGATACTCAGAGTTAAGCCGCTTTTGAAACCAAGATGCTGGCATTGTTGTCACTGACCAAATCAAAATGGAGAACACCATACAATACCAACAATGTGTTTGAAATAGTCTCTGTGGTGAATGAGGCTCACTCAAGTATCTTCTGATGAGGGTCTGCTTGATTGTTGGAGTGGTCTGAACAAAGCACTAATCAATATGATTGTAGTCGTCTGCTTTTGAAGAGGCACACAAGAGCATGTGTTCAGCATGATTGCTGCTCATCTGCCAGGGCTGTACTCAAAGGTACACTGATGTCGTTAGGACAGAGGCACAAACGCCATGTAATCAACATATCAGCTGCAACAACGCTAGAGTTTAGGAAAATGCAGAGACGCATGACGAAACGTTTCAAGATTGCCAGATTTCTGTCTTGAGATGTGATATTTTGAAGGAGGCTTACTATGACTTACCTTGCAGTGGGAGTGTGTAATTTAACCGAAACTCCCCTGAAAGTGATTTTAATTATTATTTTGTATTACTATAACTTCATCATTCTAGTACCTGCTTTGGTGTTACACTATCAAATATGGCTCTGAGCTTTGTGGGGATATTAAAATGCCTTTCCTGGCACAGTTGCATTGCTCAAGGGGAAGCAGAAATTCTATAGACCCAGTGATAATTATCAGTTATTCATTAAAATTTCATGGGGATTTCTTTCAACAGAGTTTTGAAAAACCTGTTTCATGGCAGGCCCTGTGATCCAGTTTGAGAAGTGTGTGTTTGCCCACTGTAACTGCATGCTTCTCTTTAAAACGATGCCCAAAGTTTAGCTATGATTCATTTATTTTATTTAATGTAGCATAATTGAACAACTAACAATCTGCCGTAAAAATAGCTTTCCTATTGAAATTATCAAATGAAAACAAGGTTGTTTGTGTTCCTGCTAGTAAAGAGTAAGGTCATTCTGAGATCTGTGCCAGCTCCATATATCTGGTATCAGGGGTATATGCCAGACTTCTGGGCTTTTGTGAATTCGAAACATTAAAGAGACTGTTTCTAAATGCATCCTCATACATCCAGCCATCAGTGTGTAGTCATTATTTAATCCACTGAAATACAAACGGTACAATACCCAGAATGTTGCAGCTGCAGTAGCATTTTTGCAGCATGTGGCCCTCATCAGCAATTTCACCGCTTGTGATGTAGACTTCATACATCTCTTAGCCAGTTGTTAACTCACAATGAAGGAGTTTCATTATCAGTCGGCCATTAGAATGCCTTACAACCGGATAAGTGTTGGTTTGATTGCAGAGGCATTCAGTGGGGACAAGATAAGTGCTTAGCGTGACTAAGAGAGTACAAATTGGCACAGAGAGTTCTCTTGGAAAGGGAGGGATGGATGGGAGGAGGCACAGGGAGGTGGAGGAAGGGAGTAAAAATAATCTGGGGCTGACAGAAAAGGAAGGAGACCCTTTGAAACTGATGATTTAGCAGGCAGCCTCCTCTATTCAGGAAGGTTTTGCAGACAGAGAGGTAGAAAGCATGAAAGATCTAGACAAAGAGACAGGCAAATAAATAAAGGCCTCTTCCTTTGCCGTCTGCAGGGATAGTGTTCAATCAGTTTCCTAATGTCAAGTTAAAACTTCATTCCCTATTTGGTCATTTTCATCTCGGATATTCTTCTGAACAATTCTGTGGTGTGCTGGATGAATTTCATCATTTTTAGATTTTTAAAAACCCCTTCAAGTCCCATCCTCTGATATCTTTGTCATTGGGAAGTTAGCTTTTTTCTGTGACAGTATGTGGGAAATTAGAAATAATTAAAAGATATGCATAGTGTATAAATACTTGCCTCTCAGAATAGAATGCTAAAAATGATCTGTTCTTGGAGTGATTGTTTAATTACTCAACATTCAGTGAATGAAACTTTTGCTTAGTTCTCGGCATTCATAAAGTTCATTCCTTTATATTCCTGCATAAGTCCTCCGCTTTGTAGAAGGCTCAATGTTAAATACACTGACAGTTTTCTAGTTAGCAGCGTGGGAGCTCAGGGGGAGGGTGAGGGCACAGAGCACAGGATGGAGGAAGGAAGGGAGAGGAAACCACTTTAGATTGTAAAGGATTTCCATTTCCCAAAGACAAGCTCCCTCCCTCTCACTGTCTCCATGTCTCCCGCCTGTTCTCCGCCTCCCTCCCTCTTCCAACTCTCATCTCATTCTCTCTTTCTCTCTGCCAGTCTTTCCCAGTCTCCGTGACTCACTGCCCCCCCCCCTCCCATTCCTCCTTTGCTCCATCGCTCTCCTTTTCCCTCTGTACTCGGTTAGTCCATTCCAATGGCCCTAGGCCAGGAACTCTGGGAGCTCAGGAGATTAGATGGAAGCTAGGGATGTGTGTGCATTTGAGTGTGTATGTCTTTGAGCATAAGTGCTTATATTTATCTGAGCTTCTATCTGTCTCGGTCTGTGTGTGTGTGTGTGTGTGTGTGTGTGTGTGTGTGTGTATTTGCATCTCTGTGTTTTGCTATCTTTTTTTTTTTATTCACAACTGAAATATTTGTCAGGCCTGACTGAGCAAGATCAATTTCCATCTGAGTGTCATCATAAGGCCACAGATGGGTAGGACAGGGCGCAGATGAGAAGGATTGCATAATTCAGAGATTCTCAGTCTTCCATTCTCTGGAAATGTCCTTATTATCATGTCCAGAAGGGCTCAATTTGCATCCACATGAGTTTTCACCAAATTAGAGAGGCCGTGTTTTGAGTGTGCAGGCTATTTCAAAAATATATAAGTTATATGTGGGCCAGTGTTGTGGTACAGTGATGGAGAAACCTGTCCATCAACCTGAAATGCACACAGACTCAACAAACTTAACAGCTCAAGTGTCCTTGTGCAAGTAAATGAAACCATAGCAGTGAGATGACTGTGTTCTTTTACTAATACTTGACCTCTGACCTCCCTGGAAAGAGGGTTCAAATGCATGTTCACAAAATACAAATCTTTGCCTGAGTGATGAATAGAGTCCAAGCATCAGGCCCATTCTTTTCAAGGCTGATGCTCAATCAGACTGAGCATACAAAATGCTCCCATCATTTGAGCCTATACAGAATGATGAATGGTGTTTAGCAGCAGGTGTAGGAGTCATCTGTGCTCAGAGTCGACTCTAAAATAAACCCTGACTGTCAGATATGTACCACTTGTATTGTATTAAATCACATATTTTTTCTCATCATAAGACTAGTGATTTGAGTTTGGTATGAGCAGTATATATATATATCAGTATTTATGGTTAAATTTTTGGGGGAAAGGTTTGTATTAGCTTGGGTAGGCTACTTACATGAATGGTGCTAACTTTACAAATTCATTCATTCTACAATTGTACTGAGACAGACAATTTACTATAGTATGTTTAAGTTTTACTATTCTAAGATGGTGGTATAAGCAGAAAAGTGGTTAGCTATGAACACTGTGCCTGCCAAGCTCTGTTCTCACAACACACACAATAAGGCATTAATCAGCAGATAACATAGTGGCTAACTTACCATGCTAGCGTTAGCATAGCAACTAAACTCATTAAAAACTCAGCATTAGCAAACTCAAAACTCAACAGAATTCTTACAGAATGAATCGAATATTACAAACACCAGGTTACAGAAGTTTTGCCTCCTTCAACTCATGAATAATAACTTTACTGAACGTTTATTGCTGGCGCTCCTCTCTACAGCAACTCTTCTCCTCATTAGCACATTACCTCAGCTGACAAACTTAACCAAACACCACCAGGTTCAGCAAAATAATTTTTTTTTTTTTTTAAAAACCCACTGACAACAACATTTGTACAAATGTTACCTTATCTTAAAAACTCTATAATTTATGGTTATAGGGGTTAAATCTCAACAGCTGGCCAAGTCAAGCTAGCTAACTATAGGGCTACAGTTGTTTGTGATATGTAAAGGTATACAAATGCTAACGCATACCAAAGAAAACAGAATTTACAACATATATGTCTGCTAATACAGGAAATACACTGGATAATAGGAAAGATAATATTTTATTAACTTAGCACTGAAATTACTAGATCAACAGCAATAGAAATGAATGTGTTCCAATGCCATTACACAATTATTGGAACTACTGACCCTCTATAACCTGGCAGTAGGTCCATATTTTGTCCTCCATTTTTAAATTACGACACGACTCTATGGAAGTGTTGCGACTGTTATATCGAAGGTTCTGGGCTAGCTCCCTCAATGCCAATATGTAGAGACAGAAAACCAGCTCTGAAGAATGTAGGAGCTAAATACAGTGTGTAAAATATTTAAATAGGACTCAGCCAGTTTGAGATATTTTGTTGATTTGTGTACATTATGTAAAATGCTTCCAATCCGTGCATTTATTCATCCATTCATTTCATTGTGGCTGTTTCATTAGAATGACATAATAATAATAATAATAATAATAATAATAATAATAATAATATGCATCGCGAAGCATAATTTTGAGGAAACTTTATCTGTTATTGTTGTGACGGAGAGACCCCTAACAGCAGAAATAACATATTGTGTCTTCAAAAATTAAAAAATAAAATGGAATAAAATCTGGTCAAATCTGCACACCAGCAAACAAAAGGCTTGGATTGCATGTAGTACATTCTGTTTTAGGGATTTTACTGTCCCACTAATTACATGGACAGCTTATGCTTTTAACAAAAAAAGAAAAAAACAAGTGTATTTTGCCAGTGAGATATATGGAACTTTTCAAAATTCTCTGGATAAAAACTAAAGCATTCTGCCAGGCTACTGATGAATACTGTATGCTTGTGCATTCTTAATTAGTTCAACTGTTTTGGTGCTCCCCTAATTAGATAAATATAGATAAGAAAAACAGAATGCATGTAAATGTGGTGTATGCATTTATGCATGCCTGCATACATTTCTAAATCTTTTTTTTTTTTTTTTTTCTGCATATGTGTGCCTATCTGTGTATTCCTGTTTGTGTGGGTCTGCATGCACATCCTATGTACAAATGTAAGAACTTGCATGTTTGTTTGTGTTATCCCATTTTGGCTAAATTATGAGTGTGTCATTAGCAACAGCATAAATATTTGTGTGTGCACAGTGCAGCTCTTGCTGTGAAAGCAGCTTGCTCCCTTTGAACAATAAAAAATCATGTGCTTATCAGCAAAACAGAGCATGCCTCCAAATTCTGGAGAAGACAGACAGGAGCAGATGTTAGGAACGAAAAGTGTGAGTTTGGTGGAAGCTGAGAGGGAGCGGGAGGCGGTCTATTCCCTCACTGTGAACATGTTTACATATAGGATTGTAACGAGAGAGGCTTTTGAAATGTGGATCATTTAATTGTGTTAATACGCAGCCCACTCCAAACTACAGCTGGAATTTCAAAGCTTCTTCTTCTTCTTCGTTCATGTCAATCTTCCTCTTTTCGTAGTGTCTGTCATACAATATAATAACAAAATCACTCTGTCAAACATTTTTGTGCACATTTACTGTTTGGTCAGGCTCAAACTACCACTACACTGCGATATGTTATGTCTGATTTTCTTCTTTCTGTGTGTGATTTTTCTTTTCAACCTAACCAAACAGGGTGCATTTTTGAAAGTAGAGATTGATTTGAGTGTTTTTGGACCTTTTGTCCCTTTGTGCTTCCTGTTGGCCCAATACACAGTACATCCCTGTTGCATCAACAGTTTGACACAACACACACACACACACGCACACACACACACACACACACACACACACACACACGCAAACACACCAAATATTCCTTATAGTGATAACAGTGAGTGAAGTTCATTCACTTGCTGGTGTATTTCTATAAAGAAGACTGAATCATTTTAATCCTTGCATTAGTAGAGGATTCTTCTCGTTGTCTCTGGTGCTGAGGCATTTAGTATTGACCACTACTATAGAAGGAGCATATGTACTGACAGGTTTAGTGTCGTACAAGGATGAGATGACCTCACATGTAGAGCCGTAGGATATAAAATGTCAGCCTATAGGAAGGTACAGTGAAGAGTCTTTCAACAGTAGGTCATGTATAAGGTTTAGAGTATGTGAACAGCCACTGAAAGTAAAAAGGTGAGTAGTAAGAGATGCTAGAAACAGCTGTACTAAAACACATTTCAGTCATTGGCAAAACATGGACTTCATTCCATTAAAGAGTCACACAAACATGTGCAGGTTTTACTGTTATGACACCAATTCTGCTGATGTTCTGTGTTAAAACACATTTAATGGGGGAATAGCAGGTTTCATTAAGTACGTGAGCTGACTCGATTTTGACACATTTGCTGGACTTCAGCAGCTTTGACAACAAAACTCAGACTTGGATCTTTGACAGAAATGAACAGAAGCTGGTTTTGTAATATCCAGAGTGACTTTAATCCATAAAGGCCCAAAGAGCCACCAGCACCCAAAAGCATCGCCTGATATAAAATGTTTAATAACTTCTGATTTCTTTTTTTTTTCCCCGTATTTGATTTCGAACATGTAGACAAAGAAAGTAAAAAAAAAAAACAAGACCCACCAACCAGATATCAATAGTGATACTTAAAGGTTGATAGGTAAACAATGTAACAATGTAAGTTGTAATAGTACAACTAACAAATAAAGTGACACATGCTCGAAAAGGAGTAGGAAGAAGTATAAACTTATATACTCCTACCCCCATTAGTCTCTACCAAAGTAGACACTATTCTTCCTGGGGTCCATTTCCCATTATAAAAGTATCACAATTTATACATTGACAAAACACAACTTGCACAACACAACATTATTCCGATTCACTAATCTCATTAATCCATGTAAATAATTGGTTTAAAATGCAGCTCGTCATCCTTTCATAGTGATCAGATATGACCCATTTATGCACTTGGAGGTAACCTTGATTCACCAGTAAAACCCATGGACTTTGAACAGTGACAATGGATGGAGAAACTTGTTTTATGTTCAGTTATTATACATTTTGATGGGGGGGGGGATTCCTTCAATTTTTGCATTTATCTGACCTTTTATGGACATCTACATGACCAGTGAATTAAATATAGAAAAAACACCAGATTTTCACTGAAAAAAGCTAAATAGTAAAATATTATGGGGTCAAAACGCTGTATTTGAAATCTCTGACAGGACATTTTACAGACAATTTGACAGATTAGTGTTAATAAATGACCCACATTTTTACTTTCATATTCATTATTTGGATTATCCAAAACAAGGAACTACTTTATATTGAAATAAATGTCGGAATGGCAAACAATTCAAATTTGTTCTCTGAAAGGACATGACTGTGTTTTGACTCTGATAAATGATAAATCACTTTAAGTAAAGGTGTCAAACACGTGGCCCAGGGGCCAAAACAGGGCCCACCATAGGGTCCAATGTGGCCCGTGAGATGAATTTGTGAAATGCAAAAATTACACTGAAGATATGAACAATCAAAGATGTTAAAATCATTTTAAGTCAATTCTATCTAAAGCAAGTCAGACCAGTAAAATAGTATCATAATAACCTATAAATAATGAAAACCTTAAATGTTCCCTTTTGTTTTAGTGTAAAAAAAGAAGACTACACAAATGTTTACATTTACAAACTAGCCTTTTAGAAAAAATGTGAACAACCTGAAATCTCTTAAGAGAAATATGTGGAATTTTAACAATAGTCTGCCTGTTATTAAATGTGTGTATTTGTAGATGCACTGTGATAAGTTGTGATGCACATGTAAACATGAAAAAACTAAACTAAGGCATAATATTGTTACCAGTGCACGTATTTTAGGTTCAAGTACGGTTTGTAAATGTCAACATTTTCATTAGCCTGCAGAATTTTACTTTTTCCACTCAAAAACACAGAGAAAACATTGGAGTTGACATTATTTACAAGTTTTTATTCTAATATTTATATTATTTGACTGGTCCAGCCCACTTTATATCATATTAGGCTGTATGTGACCCCTGAACTAAAATGAGTTCGACACCCCTGACTTAAAGAGAGGTGAAAATCATTTGGGAACTTCCACAAAAATAACACTGGTCTTTGTGGGTTAATTAGCATTTTTCTCTCCTCCTTCTACTCTTCCTCATAATTCTCTGTTTCTTGTCTGCATGTTTATGTATAGGCTATGGCTTTGTGGACTTTGACAGCCCTGCAGCAGCCCAGAAGGCTGTGGCCTCCCTCAAAGCCAGCGGAGTCCAAGCACAGATGGCCAAGGTAAGCTCCACTCACCGCTCTGCCTCACATGTTGTCATAGAGGTGTTTGACCGGCTGTGTCGTTGTCCGGGCAGACTTGTCACTGCCTGTAGAGCTGAGCGTGTTGATGGTGATAATGAAATGAAGATGGAAGATAAAAATAAAAATGACAACATTAGTAGTGTTGATCATAATACCGGTCACTAGAACTGTTATACAGTTACATCGATTAATGTGAGATTGATAGGCTGAGCTTTGATTATGTCAAAAAAAAAAATCAATTTAGTCCATGATGGAGTTATTGATTAACAGCTATGGTCATGATGTGATTATTGATCATATCCTGGAAAAGATGGAGGAAAAAACGGAGCAGATGGATAAACTAGTTTTCTTCCCACTTCTTCTCTTTTTTCCTTCTTGTATGTCATTTCTTCTTTTAGATCTTTTCACAGATGTACTTTATCAACCTGGTGCTACAAAAATGAATTCATGGTGTTATTTTCTATTTTAGGAAAATAACTGAATTTTTACTACTCAGCAAAGATGTTGATCCCAAAGATGAAAGTAAATGTATATTTTAGAGCCAGCCCAGTTCACAATATCTACTGGTTTAGCACAAACAATACTTGTATTTATAGTATTTTAGGTATTTTTACTCCGCACCCTGAAGGGGAGGCAAGGGGCATTGTTTTTGGTTCGGTTTGTTTCTTTAACACTTTAGCAGCAAATCTATTGGTTGAATTCATACCAAATTGTGTCGATTTCCAGGGACCTAGAAAAGATCTGAGTACATTTTGTGAAAAGCAGGTCAAAGGTCAAGTGTTTTTAAATTAATTTTACTCTTCCCATTGACTAATAATGGGCAAAGTTTCAAATGTTTATAAAAACATATATTTTGTTTCAATTTATTCCAAACTTGGCACATATATATATATATAGAGGTATATCTTGCATATCACTCTGACGTAAGGCTAAGTTATATACATTTTTTCCACATGTTGGGTAAATTTTTTTCCCACACCATCTACCTAATATTTTGGTACTTCACCATAAGGGAAATCACCCCCCACCCCCCCAAAAAATCTATTTCTAATTAACTCATTCTTAAAAGAAGAAGAAAAAAAAAAAAAACCCAACTTGTTTTAATAGATGAATTCCATTAAGGAACTGATTAAACTTGCTTTGGGTTAAAATTTTGACCTCTGAAGGTGAAGGCTAGAGTCTGTGACCTTAAAATAATATAACTAACTAAATAAAATAATATCAAGTAAATAATATCAAAACAGAAAAAAGTCATGAAAACATTTACATGTTTTATGCTGTAGATTTGTCGATGTGCAAAGTGCAAAAAATTCTAAAGCTAAGGCTGTGGAAATCATTTTAGTTTAGGTTCTACATACAGACAAATATGATCAACAGCCAATAATAGTATAATACCCTACAAAAAATAATGACTCCATATTTTCTTCTTGATTTGATGTGGGGAAAAAAATTATTATATTACGTTATATCTATAAATAATGACAACTTCAAATGTTTCTTTGTTTTGGTGCAAAAAATAACATTAAATGATGAAAATATTTACATTTACAAACTATCCTGTACCAGTAAAATGTGAATAACCTGAACAAATATGAACAACCTGAAATGTCTAAAGAAAATTCAGCCCAATTTGAGACATTTTCTGCTGTTCCTCAGTGTTTAGTGTCTTTGTACTGTAGATCTGATCCATGATGTACATGTACAAATGACAAACTGAGGCACAATACTGGTCAAATTACACTGATTTTTCTTATGCAATTTCAGTTTTTTCAGGTTATTCACGTTTTCTTTGTTTGGAGAGTTTATAAAAACAAGCACTTTCATAATTTGGTGTTTTTTTGTTTGTTTTTTTGCACTAAAACAATTATTTTACAGGTCTGCCCCACTTGAGATCAAATTGGGCTGAATGTGGCCCCTGAAAGAAAATAAGTTTGAGACCTGTGGTTTAAAGCAACAGTTCCTTATAACAAAGTCAAGCCACATATTTTGTAATGAGGTTGGATGATCTGACCAAAACACAATATGATACTCTTCTAAGGGAAAATCACTACCTTTTTACAACCAAAGTAAGTTTTCTACTCGTTTCCTCTGGTTTCTGGAAGTTTGGTCCTTCTGTGATGGCTTTTTGTTGTTGCAACCAACTGAAAAATCTGCTATTTTTTTTTTTTTTTACATAATTATGGACCAACATTATTATTGTAGAAGCAAATAAGCATATCCATATTTGCGTGTCTATACATCTGCAGTGATTCTATTAATTAGATTAGATTGTGGCAGCCTGTTTTTGAACCAATAATGCTTTCATACTCTTATATCTGTGTAAATCAGAGTTCAGAAGCCACAGCAGACGGACTTACAATAATCACCGTCATCATTTCTTCACCACCTGCAAAACAACACATTACACAAACTCTGTTAATATAGACCAGTGATTCTCGATTATTTTCTCTCAGGCCCCCCTTTAGAGGACGAAAAATCTCCAGGCCCCCCCTCAACCCCAATAACATCCTAACAG
>JAQQZY010000009.1:18527352-18539718 GCA_030068375.1 Ostorhinchus rueppellii | reverse complement strand
CTACTACTACTACTACTACTACTACTACTACTACTACTACTACTACTACTACTACTACTATTATTATTATTATTATTTGGTGTGAATACAGACATGTGAACTCTGATTCAATTCAAACAGGTGCTTCCAAACAAACTCTGGGCCAGTTCACTTCTGGTGTGAATATAACTGGCCTCGAGCCAAAACAAACGAATGATCTGTGTGCCTTTTTGTGCACTGATGAGCCACTGTAGCCACTGGAAGCAGCTGAGTTGCACAGGTAGTCAGAGCTAACAGCAGCTAACAAATCTGTGGAGAGACATAGAACAATGAGGAGGTAGAATGTCTCATTGACATTTGGTCAGATGCCCATATTACAACATTCTTGACAGTTAAGATTGTTTTTATAAATTTTTGTCTGTAAAAATTGAATGCATATTCCAAAAACGATAACTGTGCGTAAGACCTCCATGTTTGTTTTCATCAATAATCTCTGGTTCACCCCACACCCAGTGTTTCTGTCCAATTTCAGCACAGTTTGTCACGTGTGCTTCTGTTTGCAAGCTTTCATCCACAAGCAAAAAGTACAATAAGAATGCAAAAAAAGGTCAGCATTCGATCCAAATCAAATAAGCAGACCAACTGACTTTACAGGTGGGAATACACCCAAAACGGCACCCTGAAAATCATCATTTAACTCAAATTTGCACTACAAGCACACATTTTTCCATTTATTTGGATACATGTGTAGTAAACTATCATCGTGGGATTTCCTTGTATTGTTAGTGAGAGACAGACAAGTAACATTAAGTACATATGAACAGACATCGAGCTACTGTTTCCTTTGATCATCTAGACTAAAGTCACTCTGTAAAACCAAACTCTCAGGTTTCTCTGACATGTATGAACCATACTGCAGACTGAAGGCAGAAAAAGACCATTAGAGTCATAGCAACACAGGCTGAATGTACCTCTTATCTTTCATGTAGCTTCAGCGTTCTTGCCACTTTAATTGCAGTGGTTTCTGAAAGTTCTCACAGATGTATAAAATCCAGAGTGTTCTATAGAAATGATCCCAGTGATTTAACTTAGAATGTTGCACAGTATTAAATACCACAACGTTCTCATATTACCTAGCTCCATCTCATTACCCTCAGTTCTTCCTTTTCGACACTTATCACATATATTTAATGAGGACTTATGTTGCCATCTTCTGTCTTCCTGTTTTCCGAGCTGTTTCTTGTTTCCATGAATCCTACACACACACACATAAAAAGCTGGACTTGCTAAAATGTATGTTTGAGCAACATATCTGAGCCAAACACTGATCATTCAAATTAAAAACAACCGCCAGTGTACAAATATTGTGTTAGTTGTTAAAATTCATATTAGGGAGCGGATGTACCATGCAAACACAGCAACTCTCAGCTGTGCATATGAAACTGTGTGTGTCTGTGTGTGTGCAATAACAGTTACTGAGGACCAAGGTCACTATGCTAATTAGAGAGACGCTACCACTGGCAGTGACACTTCACACCTCCCTCCCTTGTTCTCTCCCTTTCTTCTTCCCCCCTCCACTTTGTCCTTGGCACCTCCTGCCTTTCTCTGGCCTTTCCTGTATTTTTGTTTTTTTACCTTTCCCACTTTTTTTGGCCTAGTTTGTTCTCTTCATCTGACCCCCTGGAACCTCTTCATCCTCTCTCTTCCTGACTTCCATTCTGTGTATGCATTTGGGTGTGTGGGTGTGTGTTTGTCTGCAGCAGGTGCTGCAATGTCTCCTCCAGAGTCATTAGTTACAGGGTTGAGTGAGGAGAGAGAGAGAGAGAGAGAGAGAGAGAGAGAGAGAGAGAGGAGGGGTGTGTGTGGGCTGAGAGGGAGAGAGAGGCTCAGTACGACAAGAGGACACACACACACACACACACACACACATAAAGTAAACTTAATTTATCAACCCAGATTAAACCCTCGCGATCTTAAGACCTCCAGACCAGTTGTCTTTCTTTCGCTCTTTCGTTCTCTTTATTTTTTCTTTCTTTTATTGTTTTTTGTTCTTCTTTTCTTTTGTTCATTCGTTCTTCCTTCCTTCCGTCCTTCCTTCCTTCCTTGTGCGATTCTGATATAACCCAGATGTTTAATGCTTTGTGTGTGCATATGCATAAGCGTGTCTGACAGCAGAGGTTCATGATGGGAAGAACAGGACAGCCAAATGAGACGAACACAAACAGAAAGAAAGACACGAGTATCTCTTTCATTCTCGCCCTGTTTTCTGCTCGTCTGTGATCTTTTTCCGACTTTCCCGTCTTTTACTTCATCTGTCATCCCTGTTTGTTCAGGTCTGGTTTTACCTCCAGAACGAAGAGCTGTAACTGCATCTGTTCAAAGTCTCTGAAGATGTATCTGAGTGATCACTTCTGATTGGATCTGAAATTCCTGCTCGAAAAGCGAATAATAAAACTCGTATATAGCAGAAATGATGGTGCACACATTTTAGGTTGAAAAGACTGGCTTCGTAAAATTTCTATGGAAATTTAATTCCCTGTGTTTGCAGCAGCTTTTAAGGAGGAGTGCTTTCGGTCTATTACAAATTGCATGAGCTCATGTCATGAACCACTCAGTACACCTTAAATATCTGTGTGACCGTTCTGTTTATTTTTATTGGCTCTCTTACATGACATTGCATCTTCAAGTGATTAAAATATCTAGATATTTCTGTTGGATTATGGAATCTCTGCATATTTGGAGAAAACAGCAGCAAAGGCAGCAGCATCATTCTGGTAAACTTGTATAATAAACACATTATAAAGCACATTGTGGAAAGTTTTCTTTAAAATACTGTCACATGACGCCTTTGGTGCACTAGACAGAGCACATCAGGTATTGGTCCCAGTATACACATCTGTTCAGAGAATATCGGCAAATGAGTCCTAGGCCATGGGTCCTGTGTGACCAGATAAGGATATGTCCTGGATGTACTGTGCATTAGAGATGTCCACATGTGATCTGATGCTAATGGAAGGTCTGAACAGGGCTTTGGTGAAATCATCTCCTTTTTATATGCTCTGCATCCTGTGCTACACAATGTCCCAAAGCTGCTGTAACCAGGCCACTGTTTCTGGGTTTGGGTCCAATAGGTCCACATCTACACCCCCAGGTGGTCCAAGGACAGGGCACTTGAACAGGACGGGGTGTGCAGTCTGTTCTGGGTGCCACAAGTGTAGGCAGTCAATGGTGCAGAACCCAGTGGTGCATGCTGGCATTGAGGTGGCTGAGACCTGTGTGTGTATATATGCATGTATGTATGTGTATGTGTGTGTGTGTGTGTGTATATATATATATATATATATATATCTTTCAGGGAATTATTGACTTCAGATTTTTTCAGATCGAATGATTCGTCAATAAAGTTGAAATCGAGTCAACAAGTCGTATGATGATGTCATCACATTGACAGCAGAGGAGTAACGCAGACCCAACACACCACTTTTTCAAACCCGTACCCAGCACAGGCAGCCATAGCATTACCACCATTTTCTTTTACATTCCTATGCACAACAGGAATGTATTTGTTTTAAAAAAAAAAAAAAAAAAAAAAAAAGCTCTAATATTTTACTTTCCTGTCAGCATTAATACCACAAGTATAGTTGAGTTGTCTGTCAGGAAAAAAGTATGTTTTATTCAATAAATGGAAGCACTGAAAGTCTGATCAGGTGTGCTCACTGTCAAATACACCTGTAGGTCAAAATGAGAGATGGATCACTGGTACAAATCTGTGAGAGTCCAAGGAAAGGGAGTTAGACTAGAGTGACCTGCATTTTTAGAGAAAGGATTAAAGTCTGTGTGAACCAGGGCTTTTTGGAGCCAGTGTTTAGGCTCATCATCAAACCCCAGTTGTTGCCAACTGGGCTCATCTTGTCTTTTTCCTTTTATCAGTTTTTCCTCGCCAGATGTACTGCATGAGCCAGAAACACAATGTAGAATTTAGTAGCATTACATTCTAAAGAAACAGGAATAGAAGTACAATTTGAGTTTGTGTGAACTTCTTTCTTCTTCACTGGTTATCAGAAGCTTAACACAAACATTAATAAAAGGACATTTTGTGTTGTTTGAAGACAAGTGTACATTTCTTTACAGGTGCCAAACGGTTAAAACTTAGTGTCTTTGCTGAACAACTGAACCACAAAGAATTATCTAAAATTAAGAATGAATAAATCCTGCATCCTTTCTTTTAACAGTATTCCACATATGAATGGCAAGTGTTAGAAACAGCGGGTCTTTTTTCTAACCATGTCAAAGAAGACTTACACAGTTAACGAATTCAGATTCTTGTTGAATCATTCCAGTAGAATTTAATTTGTACTTCATTCTATTGCAAAGGTTACCGGGCAATTTCTGGTGACATTCAAGTTGAACAGCAACACTGACTTTTCCATAACGTTAATTTGCAGTAGCTCGTGCAAACAATAAAAGCATGTTTCTGAAGTCTTAATTATAATTTTTCACTATTTGCTCATCTCTATGTGGTTCAAGGTAGAGTCAACACTGCAAAACATACATAATAAATCAGTCATTTAACAGTGGAGGACAGTGAAGTGGCCAAGGGCATGTGTGTGTACATTCACAAAAGCTTAGTAAAGGCTTAGTTTGTATATGTGTGAGTCTGTGTCTTTTTGTGGAGCTCGACCACCTCTGGTCCAACAAAAGCAGGAGGAGGACAAAGAAGAGGAGGATAGAAAGGAAAGAGAAGAGAAGGGTGGGAGGGAGCCTAGTGAGTGAAACCCAATTGAATTAAATGTAATCTGGCCTGAATGTGCACAACCATCAGCTGCTCTCCAATCTTATTAACCCTGCATTACCAGCCTTGGGTTGTGTGTATTTGTGTGTGTGCATGTGTCTTCTTATGTCAGTATGTGTGGAGGGAGAGAAATGGAGTAGTTAAGTGGATAAGTGGAAAAAGAAAAGGAAGAGATGGACAAGATGGGCAAGGAGAGCGTGAGATGCAGGGAGATGGAACAGAAACAGAAGATAAATATGGTTGTATGGGTGATTAATGTGCCCGTGGTAGAATGGATGAAAAAAGTCACATCAGAACAGTCATCCTGGTAGCTGAAGTGCACTATTGGTGTCTGGTTGGTGGGTCTTGTTTTGTTTTAATTTCTTTGTCTACATGTTCGAAATAAACTAAATTCAAAAAAAAAAAAAAAAAAAAAGTTTCTATCGTATAAAATCCTAATAAAGCCTGTAAGCACAAAGAGTATAAACAACTGTACTTACTGTTAAAGGATAATGAACCCTTTGATGCATGAATTACAAAAACCTTAGTCAAGATTTTTGTCCTTACTGTTTTTATTCCTCTTTAGGCATGAAAAAAATAACGTGATTGGGTTTTTTGAATGAAACTTTTTTTTTATGGAGTTACAAAAATGTCCTCTCATTTGTACAGCATGTGTTTTCATTTTTGAAACAATATCAGAACGTAAAATACACGTGGTCCTCGGGTTACGGACGAGTTCCGTTCCAACGCTGGCAACGTAACCCGAATTTTCGCGCAAGTCGGAACGAACCCTTTAATACCCCCTAAATCTCTAAATAAATATCCAAATACACGTATTATACTTCATATTAATTCAATAAAATAAATTAAAATAAAAAAATAAAAATAATAATAAGATGACGTACTTGCCATCACTGCTGAGAAGAAGGAGGAGAGGCTGTGAGAGCTGCTGCCGGAGAATCCGGATCATCCAGAGGGGTAGCAGGTGCAGGATCTTCTGTAGACGTTGAGGGTACAGGTTCTACTGGCCTCTGTATTTTGGTGAAGTACTTGGAGATGTCCGTCTGGAACAGCGTAGGTCGAGTACGGTGTAACCCAAGAACCACCTGTACTTGAATATTTGAATGCAGCTAATCTGATGTTTTCTCTCATTTTTACATCCTCTACTTCTACTATAATACCAGTTGTGACTCACTTCATGGAGATGATATGCAAAAAAACAAAACAAAACTGTTAATTACAGTCTAAAAATAACTAGCACTACGTTTCCACTCAAACATGTTACTGTAGATCAGGTTAATCTCGAACAGCAAAGTTACAGTAATGGTATGAATTACAGTGTATTATGGGATGGTGCATGAGTGTCCACTGTGTTGGCTGATATGGAACTAAAACAACAAAACCCATGATTATAGAAGAAAACAGCTGTAGAATAGATGTCCACTGGAGTGACCACTATGCAAAGGGTTCATGTTGAAAAAAGTTGAAACACGTTTTAACTGTCTGCTTGATTTTATGTATCTATTATGTTGCAGACATTTCAATAACCATGAAAGTCACCGCATTTCAAGGCTTATACAAATCAGTCATCCTGCACAAATCCAGACATGAGGCGAAAACTTCACTGTTTGTTCTATAATAGTTTTTTTTTTTTCCTTCTGGTGTTTTCTTCTTCTGGAGGTTATTAATTTTTTTGTTTGAGCAACTGTGATGTGTGAATCCAGCCTAGAGCAGCATCCTGTAGTTTAAGTGATACGCAGCCAAGAGCCATCCATCCAGAGGTTTTATATTCATAAATACTTTATGCCATGTGTTCATAAAAAATGATAATTTCTGTACTTGAAGCAGGGATGGTGTCTTTTCTCAGATGATGCTTGCCAGAGATAAAGGGCAGTCACTCCAACTGATTCAAGTAAGGGCACATAAACTGCATTTGGCAACCAATCTTTTATTTTTTGGTTTGCTTTTTTGTAGTTTGCCAACATCTATGGGTGCTGTGTAGGGTTTTTTTTTCCTTTTCTTTTTTAAAGATTGCATCAGTGTCTCTTTAACTTAACTTTTTTCTCTTCATCAGTTTCCAGTTGTCGATATCTGGTTGGTACCGTAAACATGCTTTGCTCCTTTTAAACAGACACTTCTTTTTCTTAGAAATATCTTATCCAAACACAACTTTAATTGACAGCAAAGAACAGAAAAAAGTAAACCATTTGTAATTGAATCGTTTCCCTAACTGATCATTTAAATTACTGATCTGTTGCTTTATAACCCGTATGATGCCTGTATGGTTCTGGACAGCAGCAATTAACGGCAGCATCCAGGGAACTGGAAACTGAGCTGGTTGGTTGTTAAGTGGTGATCACTGTACTTACAGCTTTAAAGCGGGGTTTTTATATTAAAGAGAAAAGCTTTGAAAAATTCATCTTGTTAGATGTTCTGGGATTCTTCACAGTTGTATAAAAAGACACACAGCAATACCTACAACAGAAGCATTTTTTTTTCTAGACAGCTTTCTCTCATGTTTGTGTTTTGTAATCCTGTCCAAAACTATAAAATGAGGCAAATCAAAGAAGTGGTAAAAATGAGAATATACTGTACACAGCCAGGCCAAAAAACAGACATGCACGCTATACTTTGGTTTTGATTACAGGACATGCTTGTGGAATGCCTCACAATACTTATGCAATGTCTTTATTTATCATCCATCCATCCATCCATCCATCCATCCATCCATCCATCCTCTGAACCCGCTTCATCCTCACTAGGGTCACTTGGAGCCTATCCCACCTACTTCAGGGTGAAGGTGGGGTACACCCTGGACAAGTCGCCAGTTCATCACAGGGCTGACATATAGAGACAAACAATCACTCTCACATTCACACCTATGGGCAATTTAGATTAGCCCATGAACCTATCAGTGCATGTGTTTGGATGTGCTGGAGGAAGCCGGAGTACCCGGAGAGAACCCATGCAAACTCCACACAGAAAGGTCCCACAAGTGGCTGGTGTTTGAATTGAACCCAGGACCTTCTTGCTGTGAGGTACCAGTGCTATAATGCCTTGCTTAAGGGTACATCAGCCAATAAATTTCCACCAGTCCAGGGGATTGAACCAGCGACCCCTCGATCACAAGCCAACTCTCCAGTCATCTAAGCCATGACTGCCCCCATTATTATTATTATTATTATTATTGCTGTTGTTATTATTTATGTACAGACCACATTATTATTGCACTTAGATCTTGTATTGATGATGGGGCAGTCGGACTGCTCGCTGCAGTCTTCTCCAGCTCATCCTAAAGCTTCTCAGTTGTGTTCAGGTCTAGACTCTGACAGCCAATACTTGTACGTATGAAAATATCTCATGCTCCCTGAACCACTATTTCACAATCCTGTCATTGTCATTTTGGAATATGCCTGTGTCATCAACGGAGAAAATTGCACTTATGTTGTTTATTTTATTGTTTATTTGATAAGGATATTGTGCAGTCACATAATTGCACCAGAGTTAGTTAAGAGCTTATTTGTATTTGCGGTCCCTGGGCAGGTGAACAGACAACAGTAAACACAGAATATAAAAACAAGACATTACATAAAACAGTTAACAGATAATTTAAAAACAAAGCATATGGATACAAATAGGACAATGTAATATAAAGCTGTTAAAACCTGGTCGTTCAGTATATTCAGGTTTAGCTGAACTTGACCAACTGGACCAACTCCAGATCATACTGTAAGACTGCCCCCACAGGCATGCACTGTAGGAACTAAGTATGATGGGTAATTACCTCCCCCAAGGAGGTTATGTTTGTGCCAGGGTTTGTTTGTTTGTTTGTTAGCAACATAACTCAAAAAGTTATGGACAGATTTTGATAAAATTTTCCGGATACGTCTGCTCTGGGTCAAGGAAGAGATGATTGAATTTTGGAGGCGATCCGGATCACCGTCTGGATCCAGGAATTTTTTAAATGATTCTTTATCATTGCGAGATAGATATGGTGGCACAGAGCTGCATATGAGGTCATTCAGCACTATCTAGTGGAGGAAAGTACAAACACTACCTTGGCAGAGGTGTGCGCTCTCCGACTGCTTTTCTAGTTACTTCATCTGCCTCTGATGCATCCATCACTCTGGAACAGGGTTAATCTGGACTCATCAGACCACATGACCTTTGTCCATTCAAATACACTCCTCTCTGGTTATTTACGAAATGAGAAGCTACTCACAGCATTAGTGAGAGTTCGATAACTTTTCACAGCTGAAGCATATTAAGCGGCCCAGTCCTTCTCCAGTGAAAGGATCTAAACTATTTGCTTGGTTAAATCCAGGTGGGG
The DNA here is from genome assembly GCA_030068375.1 of Ostorhinchus rueppellii. NCBI lineage: Eukaryota > Metazoa > Chordata > Actinopteri > Kurtiformes > Apogonidae > Ostorhinchus > Ostorhinchus rueppellii. Next base: position 18,530,638 of record JAQQZY010000009.1, on the reverse strand, counting down.
CTTTGGACTGGGCAGTGTTTATCATTATGTCACCACATAATCCTCATGTTCAGCAAAAATAATCAACACAGTTTATTCAAACTATTTGGTTGTGCATGAAATAATCCACCCATTATGTTGTTTTCCCTCAAATTTTTAGCCAAATAAATTGGAACAGAACAAAATGACATGCATATCTGGGTGGTGGTCATGCAATAAAATGTGTTTAAATTCCTCCTCAGGCAAAAATGAAATATCTGCTGAGAGGTGGATTTCTAGTGAAACGTTCCAAACTCAGTATCTGTCAAAGCAGTGACTAAAGTATTACATCTTCATTGCACCATATTCTAACAATTGAAATCAATAAGTGACAACAATAACATTTCAAGTGCTATTTCTTAAGGAAGAAACTGAGATAATATTTGTTTCAGGGCTTGTTGTGTTGGATTACAGTTGTTTTGAGTGGGTGAATGCCTCACTTAGGAATGAAACTCTTCAGATTCCCTATCACCCCAGCTTTACCCCGGGAGACAATGAAAAACAAAGAGGGATGAGGGAAATATTGCCATGAACAGAGGAGGAATAGAGTAGGCAGCTGGAGAGTGGGGGTGGTGCTTGGTTTGATGGAGCTGGGTTGAGAACAGCTCTATAAGGATGGAGATCACTGGAAAACACTATAAAACGCCTCTCCTCACATTCTCTCCCCCCTGTGGAATTAGCCTTTGAGTGGGCTGTAGGATAGAGGGAGGGTGCATTGAGAGATTGATGGTGGGAGGGAGTGGGAAGCCCGAACTGTAGCACGGGAGGATAGAAAAAGAGAGAGAGAGAGATGGAGTGGGCAGCTTGAACTCTTAGAGGGAGGAATGCAGAGTGTGGAGAAGGAGGGTGGGATAGAGGAAGTAAAATTAAAGGCTGGAGGAAATGAAGAAGAGCTAAAGAGCGGCGCCGCATCTAACATCTTATTTCATACACACTCTGAATACATATGAATGAAGTCTATTCATGACAGTGGGAGAAATGTTCTGACTTTATAGGGACGCTATTAAGTGTCGTACCCTGTGTCTGTTTTCTGATTGGTCGTTCTGGCTGCACATCTCTCATTGTTATTGGTGGCCAGGCGTGTTTGTTGTTTGTCATTGGGCAGACAGCAGAGTCGGCTAGATTCACAATCCAATGGCATAATTCAGCCATCGATCAAACTTTGTGGACAGCAGTAGCCAAACTGCTCCTCCAGACAGAGAGAGAGGGAGCTTTCAGAGTAGGATATCACAAATCAAATGCTGTAACCTTTTAGTATGTCTGTGTCTGCACATGCCTGCTGAAAACCAATGAGCCCCCCCACACACACATACCCCTTCGCTCTGCCCCTCACTCTCCCTATAATGCAACTCCTTGTCTTTCTTTCTTTCTTTTTCTCAATGACTGTCCTCGTGCCACCTCCTCTGCTTTCAAATCTTTGCAATGCAGGTCAACTCATCTTCATAAAAACACACTGAGATTTATTTTGATGGCTAAGTGAGACACCTGCCATGGGCTGCCGGTCCGTCTACCACTTACTCTGACAAAAGATTTACATGCATGCGTGTCTCTGCAGCTTCAAATTCAAGATAAACCTAACAGCTTTATCACGCAACAGCAAATGAGCTGTGGTTCCAGGGGAAATGCTCTCATTAGTATGCAAGAAATGTTGTGTATTAATGTTTAGATTCATGTCTGGTGATGTTGTTCTGCACGAGAATAAATAGTTAGAGCCAAAATGTAGGTTTACATTATTAGGCTGGTTATCTCTAGGTATTTTGCAGGTTATATACTGTACCACTGAGCGACAAGAATGATTATAAAAATTATAGATTATAGCTTGAGCTCGGGGGAGTCCAATTGACTGCCAGTGGCTGTCCTTTATTCAGAAACATCCTGGCTAGAGAGGACAAATTGGACATTAGCAGCCATGGTCCAGCAAGTGAATAAAAATTCCTGGCTGCCTCTATGAATGTTAAGTATAAAGGTGCTTGGGTCCACGCTCCTATGCATGCTATTATAATAAATCATATGTAATTGCTGTTTCTATGCTCTTTGTTCATCTGTGTGTGTGTCTGTGTGTGTGTGGTTTTGTTTAAATGTTCCATCATATAGTGTGTGTGTTTCTGATAAGGTCATAGTTAATTCGCAGGCTGTTTAGTGGGGGATTCTTTGGTATCAGATCCTGTATTAGTGCATTTTGGGTTGTGGCGCTGCTCGGAGGAAAATTAAACACGGGGCACTTTGTGGTGGGCGTCCATATGACGACTGTTAAATAAGGCTTCATCTCATGAGGATATTAAGCCTGTTCAGTTTAGTTTGGAGGGTTTAAGAACCCTCCAAACCCTCCTCCCGGTACTGCCTAATAGCTTCATAAAGAGGGCAGGATTTGGTTTGTTCAGGTAAAATGAACAGATGAATATGAGTGTGCTGTCATGAGGTGTCCTTGGTAGAGGATATGATGGTAATTAGGCTCCTGTTTTCTCAATGGCATTCTGGCGTCTATTTAACCTCATGGCGTTGTGTGCTCAGTGTGTGTATGGACGTGTGTGCATCAGTGTGCGAGTGTGTGCACAAAAGCACAGATGAAACATTTTAACGTCCATGTCTGTGCATGTGCATATGCGTGTGTGTGTGTGTATGTGTGTTGTTGCCCTTTAGTATTTGCTGACTCAGGCTGGTTTCCCTTTCTAAAAGTAAATAACCTTGGTCCGCCAAGCTGTCAGCTGGCCCCACTGTGCCCTCGTCTCGACATCTAAAGACGGAAAGAAAATCTCTGCTCTCTCATCTGAGTACCACACACAGCACAAGCACATCTTCAGAGTCTGAATACGGCAAAGAATTTCTATCTTCAGAAAGCCACCTTCTGATACAAACCTGGTACCGTTTACACGCTTTCATTCTTCGCCAACACGTTAAATTAATTCCGGTAAATGTTGCTACATGTTGCTCTGAATGCATCGTCTTTAGACTGTTCTTCAACCGGGGGGCCTGGGTTCAAACTCAAACACTACAGTAGTGAAAGGAGAATCGTTTGCTCAGTGTTTGTACTGAGAGGGTGTTGGTTTTCATAACACAGCATAATGTTAGGCGTTAGAAAAGCAAAATCTCAATGGGAGAATTCCAGTATTTAGTTTTGAAATCTACGCCAGTGGTTTCTGTATAGCCAAACTAAACCAACAGAAGAAAACCAAATAAACCAAGCACAGATGGTCTGTCTATCTATCTATCTATCTATCTATCTATCTATCTATCTATCTATCTATCTATCTATCTATCTATCTATCTA
>JAQQZY010000009.1:18512532-18526699 GCA_030068375.1 Ostorhinchus rueppellii | reverse complement strand
TATCTATCTATCTATCTATCTCTCTATCTCTCTATCTCTCTATCTCTCTATCTCTCTATCTCTCTATCTCTCTATCTATCTCTCTATCTCTCTATCTCTCTCTATCTCTCCTTCCCTCTCCCAAGCCATCCCCCTGGAGGTTAATCCCTCCGGTTTCAAATAGAGATAACCATGGCAACAGGCCACAGCTTTCGAGCTTCGGGTCGGCAGGACAAAAGCATTGATCGTGATGAAATAGTGTCAGGGTGAACACACAGCATACACATGTGTACACACATTTGTGTTGCAAGGCGAATCCGCAAACCCCCGGACTTTGCTGCTCAGCTGCTCATATTACACCGACTGAAAATCACTCAAGTTTAGCTGCAGTTGCTGTTGTTAAATCAATACATTTTTGAACTAACGGGTTATGTTTAAATGATGAAGGCGCAGGGTGATTTTAAGGAGCAGTTAATGTTGAAGGTAAATAAAATTACGCCGGTCTCTTTGGGGTGTGTAAATTAACATCGTAAACGGAGGGGATTGATTTCACACTGAAAACTTTCTCATTTTGAGCCCTTCAGTGACTGGAAAAATGTGTGCATGGAAAATACTTTAGACTTAGCACTTAAGCAACTGCAGGTCACTGTCCTTGAGCAATTTAATCCCCCAAGTAGAGCTATACCCAGTGACCCATCAGAGAAAAATGATCTGCTGTGGGAAGTGGGAGCTACTGTGTTTAAGTGAAAAATAATAACAGCTGAAGCTTTTGCCGTGAAAGAAATGTGGTTTTTTGAAGTGTGGCGTAAACACAACATATTTCACTCAATCTGACAAATGACTCTTTAAACATTAAAAAGGGTTTTATATTGGATTTTATGTTGTCTTCATGTTGGTGATGCTCATTTTATACATCTTATCTCACAGTATACGTAGACACACGTGTACATTCATCCACATGTACTCACACATGACCTTGTTGGTTGGGTTGTGGTGACGGATGTGGAGAGAACAGCAGAGTTGATGAAAAAGGCCTTTTATTGAAGTGTAAACCAGTATTCTTCTCCTTTAGGACTTTATAGCTGAGACCAGCAGAAGGAGTGGGTGGACATGCACAGCTTAACTCTCTGTTATACAGCAAGTCAACCAGCTTGTGCAACTTTTAATGAGTGCTGCAAGTGTTATATGCCCTTGGATTATATGACAGTCTCATTTTTAGACTTTCATGACAGAGCAGTTGAGGTAGGAATAAGGTGGGTTTGCACTGTAGCCATTGTGTTAAATCCTGTCATTTACATCCTCTAACTGACTTTACTTTGCTTCACCTCGAGGAATAGTTCCATAAATCCTTAATGTACAAATTGAGGATGCACATTAGGAAATCTGCACTCATCACTGCCACACTGCATGAAACTGGAATATTAGATGAGGTGATGTTTTTCTATGTTCTATTGCATTATTCCACATACTGATCTTGGCCTGCATGTGTGTAGGATGACACAACAGGAAAAACAAACTCTGGTCAGAAGTGAATGTGCTTTTTCTTCTACCCTGTGAGCCGCTGTGATTCTCGTGTCTGAGCCAGTACTTTATGTTTTAATCACTGCAGTGCCGAGAGCACAAACCTACTCCTCCCCTACACTTTAAGAAGAGAAAAAAAAAACTTTTTTTTAATTTTGCAGTTTCCTTTTAATTTGTTTTCTCTCTGGCTGTGGCTCTTAACTTCATTTCCCAGTGATTTGTCTGAGGACAAGCCACATGCCATTAGCAGGGGAGAAAGAAGCCGGAAAAGGGAAAAAAAAAAAAAAAAGAAAAAAATTCATTCAATAAGTTTGTCTAAAAACTTTCTTTATTAATTTTCTCTTCCCTTATCCGAAAAAGTGCTTCCTCAATGATAATCCCGCAATCCAGCATGCCTTCTGCTTTATTGCATTTTTCTAATGAAATGCTCTGATACGGACAGACAATCAAGGAGCAATTCAGTGGAAGTGAAGGAGAGAAGAGGTAGTATGTGACTTATTTTAGAAGCAGAGATGAAGTTGTTTTTAATCTGCTAAAGTAGCTAGATGCATGTAGCTGGAAGACCCAGCAGAATTCTTGATGAAAAGTTTCCCACAGTATATACAGTGTGTACTTTTACACTGTCTGTGGAACGTGTTGGAACATTTAACACCTAAAACAGGAACTTGTAGGTTATTCTCCTGTCACAGACCAGGGCGCTAATGAAGATCTGGAGTTGGTTGGGGAGTTTTTCAAATTCAAAAAAACTTTATTTGTCCCCGAGGGGCCGTTCAGTTCAATGTTTTTTTGGATTTTTTTCCTAGTGATTTATCTACAGGTGTTATAATAGAACTAGTGTGGTGACCTGTGGGGATCCACACGTTCTAGATGTGGTAGTTTTTATTCTGTTGTCCATTTGTGCATGCTGTACCACATTTGTCCAACAGTCACCGCCAAACTGTTCTGGCCATAGCAACGTAATTGTAAGGCTATTGTATTCCAGAATTACTAATATCTCTCAAAATATTATTCCTGTCAACTTGCCATTTTTGCTAGTCTGTTCCTTGACCAAAAATACATAATTATGACAAACTGCAGCAGTCAGCTCTCTCCAGATTCTGTGTGAATCCCTTGATACATACACACACACATAGAGGTAACTTGGCTTTTATAATATAAATAAGAATTATCATGATGGCCAGTTAAACTCAGAGCTGGCCCAAGGCAGAAGCGAACTCAGTGCCTGCTTAGGGCCTCACGGCCACTGGGGGGCCCCCAAGAGCAATTAAGAAAAAAAAAATGTTTTTGCTGACATGAGTGATGATTTTACAGTATATACAATCAAAATTATACTATTGTATAACACTGATTTTCTGTGGTGCTGTTGATGTAGGCCTAGTGATTCTTCCTGCCTCTGTTTAAATGTGAAAACTCCACTGCACCGTAACGTGTGCCTCCTACTGTGTAATGCGCACTATGCATCCAACTCATGAGTACTTCACTAAAAAGGACGTAACCTTCTGGGGCTGAAAAAAGAAAGAGGAGGAAATACGAAGAGGAGAAAAAAATAACACGAAAAGCCAAATAGCAGGCCTCTAAATCCAAGTTTGCTTAGGGCCCAATGGAGGCTTGGGCCGGCTCTGGTTAAACTAACCAGTGGCACCAGATGGGATGTTTCCAGAAATTGCAGACAATAGAAGTAAATTTTTCAGTGGATGGTCGAGTTAAACCTAAGAGACCTAGATCTGTGACTATGTTCTGGTGACTGCCGTGATTATTTTTTTCTCCACATGAAACCCTTCCAAAGTGATTCCTCATTAGTTTATCCTCTGCGTTGTTATGGGAAAATACTTTATTTTCATTTATTTGATTCGCTGACCATTTTGTTGTTCATAAAAGCTTGAAGTAAATTCAAAGTTTCTAGACACTTTTTCAATAAAATATAAAACTGACTGCTATACCAACTGCTATTTTGTCAAACTACATGGGTTTTACTGGTGAATTAATGTTGCAGAAGATGATTTCCACATTCACTGTGGAGCCTCTGAACTTCCAAAAAAGATCTGTTGCTGCTGAAGAGCTGAACATTTTCCTTATTTATTTATTATTTATAAATATTGATGGGATTTGTAGTTTAAAAGTTGTTCAGGTTTTGGTTGGTGGTGGAAATCCAGGCCTTTGAGAGTTATCATATAGTAACTTTCTGCTGTCTACAGTTTCTATTAGTAATTTTAGAATATTTCTGAGGAAAAAATGTGTAATTCCCATTAGCCTCCTTGTGTATTTCCATTCCTTACATCGTGTTATCCGGTCTTTAGCTTGTTAAATCATGTCCTGTAGATGCTGTTACCATTGCCTAGCAGCAGTGTTCTCGCGCCGTACCATTAGAGCAGAGGGGTGAGACTCTGGTGCTGTTTTGACAACAGTTTTCAGCACAACATGGTGGAGGTGAAGCTCTGCTGCCACACACTGATGTTACTATGGAACCAGAAATTAGTGCCATGTCCAGCAGTGGTTTAATTTGCCCTGATGACTTCCTCATGGCACTTTTCCTTCTGGGAATCCCCACTGCCTTCTAAAGTGCATGAGTCTTTCTTGACCTATGTAGCATTTTGAGATCAAATTACAATGTTTGTTTGTACTGCTTGTGTTTATATGTGGCCTGATGACGCATTTTAATAACCATGATTTTATATGTATGTTCTTCTCTTATTATTTTTTAGTTTTATGGTCACAGGGGGATTCTATGTGTGATTAGACAGCAGTTCGTCACTAAACCCACACCAAGAGAGGGAACTGGGGTGGCAAGTGTCTTCCATTTATCTCCCCTTACTCATTTATAACTACCACACTTTCCCTCCACTCTCCAAGTGGCCTCTATGTGTTATTACATATCACCAAGGGCCGTGGGGAAGTCAACAAAGGGATTTGAAATACGATTGGAATGCAGCTTAGCTCTCACTTCTTATCAATGCCAGGTTTTTGACAGCAGCAAAGTGTATAGACAGAGACATTAGAGGAAAAAAGACAAAACTCTGCTCTGTTGCTGTGTGATCCTGTTGCAATGAGACAATATATTGGTTTTCAGTTCTTGTCGGTGTTTTTTAAATAAACTATGCCTTCTAGTTAATTCCCTTATCTGGAATTTGAAGGATTTTCATTTTTGTTTGTGACTCGTTTTATTGTCACCAAATATATATAATTTTATTTTTTACCCCCCCCCCCTATATTGTTGTAAGTTGTTCCTACAAAATGGATTATTATTAATTTGTGATCAGATAAAGGAGCATAAGTATGAGGTGATTCTGAAATGAAATGTAGTCAAGGAGATAAAAACTGTATGTTCTGGATTATGAAGATGTACCATCATAACTCAGAGTAAATTCTACCATATCAGGATTTTAAAATCATCAAAATCTGCAACTTAAGGTTGTTTACAAGTAGCCTGTAGAGTTTTGAGTACCATAGGTGTCTGCTTGTTAATTTGACATCATTTCCTGTTTCTTTTTGGACTGCTATTTATTAGTCTGTTTTCAATCTGCTGCAGTTCTGTGTTCCTGAGTCTATAAAACACATCCACATATGATGATGATGTAAGGGTGGGCGATATAGCTAAAATACTATGATTTTCAAAAAATAACATCACAGTACTGATTGTATCAAAATTCTTTATATTGATCTTTGAAACTAATTTGTAAGTTTCTAAACAGAAAAATAGTTTGGTTGCACTATGTAAAACATAGCCCTAAAAGAAAAAAATAAATAAAACAGACAATTTAGCCCAAAGAACCTTCCAGAGCATTTTTTAATTTAAATACTTTGTGGAATTTGGCCAACATGTGCCAAGAACATAAACATACGAAAATGTAAACAACACTCTGATTAAGTCCACTCTTGCAGCATAAAAACGAAGCTGCACTTGGTTTTTGAGGGAGTTCTCAACAAACATGAAAAGTAAAAAGAAAAAAGAAAATAGCAGAACAAAAAAATATGAATGAATGAAGAGATGCTCGTTTAAAATCATACTCCAGGCTTACAGAACATGTGCCTGTATAAACATCCTGCCCCTGAAATTAGTTTCCCAAGATAGGGAAAACACCACAAGAGCATGAACCCCCCCCCCCCCGATTCCACAATGTCTCTGCTTTATCAGATCATGAATACATTTTAATCCTTCTCGATCTAATATCATCACATCGCACACTCCAATGATAATATGATGGTAAAGCACAGGAGAAGAGGATGACATTTATGCTAGCATTAACATTAGTTTGCGCTGCTACATCAAAACTACAACTTTTTGGAGTCTCTTTATATAGAATAAGGATTTAGCCACTTTTGGTCCATTCCAACCCTCTCTTTGTGTTGTCCAGTTTAGATAAAGGTAATTTTACATCAAAACACAAAGCTGAGCATAAAGTGAAGTGGTGTAGTGAAGTGATATATCCTTAACCAGGATATAAGAGACTGAAAATTGCGATAAATCAGTTTAGCTCCACCTGTAGCGTAACTGGTGTTTCACTAACAACAGTAAATGTGCATTCAAGCTACGCCCTCGGTAAATATCTGCACCCAGAAATGAAAAAGATCTATCCAGGGGTGAACGTCACAGTCTTAGGGTCTTGGAAGGCAAATAGTCACAGTGGTTTAGTTTCATTATCATTCAAATATTTTGTGGAAAGTGTTGGTTTTCTATCAGAAAACCCCTGCGATGATTTCTAATATTTAATAAACCCTACAATGATTGTTTCTTTAATCCAGTGGCATCTTGAGGAGTTGTGAGGCACATTTACAGCTCTACAATATCTCTTTTCTTCATTAAATTTGGAAAACCAAAATAAAAAAAAATAAAATAGAAAAGCACTGAGAGCACAGACCTCCGCCAAGGTAGTGTTTGTACTTTCCTCCACTAGATGGCACCGAATGACCTCATAGGCAGCTCAGTGCCATCATGCCCTATCTCCCAGTGATAAAGAAACCTTTAAAAAAATTTCTGGATCCAGACGGTGATCTGGATCACCACCAAAATGTAATCAGTTGTTCCTCGTCTCATTTCTAATAATTCCTGAAAATTTCATCCAAATCCGTTCAGAATTTTTCGAGTCATTTTGAACACAAACGAATAAATGCCGGCAAAAATGTAACTTCCTTGGCAGAGGTAAAAAAACAAAAAAAAACCCCAATTATGGCTAAGAAATAAACTCTGCTGCACAATAAGACTTGATGTTGTAAGTATTTGGGTAACGTTCAGTGACGTTGGAGAACTGGCACCAATTGTTCACAGCGATTGCATTGTCATCTATGATAAACAGGCGGACTTTATATCTTTTGTCTTCATTAGGAATAACTTTGGAAAAACTGTAAAACAGGAGGAAAACATGGGTCATAATCATAGTGGTTTAATAATACTGTTGACTGAGGTGAGGGAGAAGACTGGACTGTTGACTTTGACAGTCCGCACTCACTTACAGTTCATTTGCTTCTTTGCTTTGAATAGAAACCTGATATATAAATGCTGCATTTGTGTTTCCACTTCGTCCATCCATCCCTCCATCCACTCTTGATCCCTTGACCATCTGAACCCACTGACACCAAAATGTGTAGATAAGTGTTTTATCTGCCGGCACTAATGGGTCCCTCTGAACAGTCAAGAAACAGTCCCCTCTGTGATGATGCAGCTTCAAATGCAGACTGACACCACACACACACACACACACACACACACACACACACACACACAGAGTCAGTCTCGCTTTCTTTTTCAAAGGCGTCAACAGGGTGTGTACCTGCAGAGTCAGAGACATCTCCCCTCCTCGGTTCCAGACTCCATTAATCATTTAGAGAGAGGATTTCCCTGAAGCCCGCTCTCTCCTCGAGCAGACACTACGACATCAGGCTGATGAGGCCTCGAATGACACTGAGCCACATTTATCAGACGTACAACAGAAATGTTTAAAAATCCCCGTATTTTCATGAAAAGTCTTATTATGACACAACTGTTTCTTTTCACAGTTTTTAATGTGTGGGAGTCTCATGTCTGGATAGGTTGCGGATTATTATCTTGACAGAGTTAGACTATTTCTTTTACAGTCTGTACAGCATTTCATTGGCACTTTTTTTAAATGATTTTTTTATTAGGTCTGTGAATTTTTATGCCTTAATGTGAAAGTGACATTGGAGAGGGGGTTACACAACACATCTGCACAAAGAGTTGAGCTGGAGACATTTAACCACCTCCGTATCCTATAGACTTCGCTTTTGGACTTCCTACAAGTTGATTATAGTGAATTTTATCACTCCGTTAGACTGCCTGACCAGCCACTAGAAATGCTGAAAAGAGGTCCTAAAAATTATATATTTTGATTCAACACTGAGGGAATTTGTCTTGATTTTTGTTTCGTTTCATGTGAATCCAAACCTCTTCTCAGTTCCTTAGTTTTCATGTAGACTCACTTGTTGCAATACACACATCAACTAAAAGCTCAACAAAACCAATTTTCAAACAAAACACGACTCAAACGAGAAGTACTTCAATAGGCTAATGTTGAAAACAAGCTAATAGTTTGAGAACTGTACGTTATGAATAATCTTATAAAACAATTAGACCAATGAAACACACTTTGCATCACTAAGCAGATCTGACGGTACAAGTATTGACCTTTTTCACACTTGCCAGAAATACATAATTGTATCGGAAAAAGACTTCCTGTGAAGCATCAACGCAGTGAGACAAAATGAACAAGAAAGTGTACAAAACCTGCCTGGCTGATTTGCCAAATATGACATTTGCTGATCTTTGAAGGTTCATCAAAGAAAACTCGGTAACCAAAAAGAACAAAATCAATAAAGGCTACAAGAGGAATTTGTCCATAAATGTCAAGGTACGTAAAGAACGATCAGGCTGTTACAAAACTGCTGGTTAGAACGACAAGTCATTAGTATGTTTACGAAGACAGAATGTATGTCTAATGTACAGTTGACCTAACTAAAACATCATAGTCTGCTTTAAATGAAGCATTATGGCATCAATTTGTTCAGTTTAGGTTGTCCAAGTGGACGTCTTCTATGTAGTGACAGAAATGTTAGCCCAATGCTATCATCAGGTTGAACGCTATCATCAGATCCAGTCTGAAGCCTTTTCTGCCTAACCTCACTGTCCACAGCAAAAGAATGAGAAGGCGGAGGCAGCTACTTTTGGGCACAACAAAAGCAGCCTGGAAAGCTACAAAAACTCTTGTTCATTGCTTGCAGTTGCGCTAATAGGCGAGGAAGTAGATTTCCATAACGACTGCATATGTCCATAGCCTGGCAGGTCAAACTATACATGAACTGTATAGTCTGGAATCGTACCATTGACAGCTGAAGCCTGTGGGTGGATTCTACCATTCTCATTCAAACTGTTGCTGCACGTAATAGGTCAGTTCTATGACCAATCAGAGCAACCAACAGTGTGACAATGATCACCAGAGGGTTTTCAGTAAGCCCCATCCTTGTAGCTACAAGTGGAGTCAGCTGGTATATTAGACTTTTACCGTAGCCGGTCGGCAAAACAGCAAATCCATCCTTCTTTAAAACCAGTGACTTGAGTGCTTCTTTCTGCTCAACCTTTAAAGAAAAGCCCAAGTCTAACTCTTCCAAAATCGACGACAAAAGCTGATTCAAATGAGCACGGTTCGTTAGCCACATCCATCTTCGTTGCTCTCTATGGTTGTTCTGCTATCTCGCCGTTGCACAGCCCTGTCGTCAACATGCAAAGCCCGCCCCAATGACTCGCTACACAGACAGAGCATTTTTATTGGTCCCACATACCCAGTATTGGAACCAGGATTGGCTCCTACCATGTGATGCTAGACCACGAACTAGGCAAGAATATTTTCTGCCGCTAAGTGGTCCAGATTTCTAGGCTAATATTTCCAGTCAAAAATACGAAAGTTAAGAAGAATTCCGCCTACAAGCCAAAGATGTGGAAAATAAAGTTGTATAATGAAGCAATGCAAATTTAGTTTTACCTTTTGTTGTTTTCTGATCATAACTTGGTTTTATTTGAATGACGCTCCTGCTATGGGCTAACCCACTGTTGTGTTACACTGGAATAATTCTGACTAGAAACAAATGGCCCCGGGTTTAAAGGTTAAACGCACACTGAGGACTGAGGATTGAAGAAGAGGGAGCCTGGCCAGAGGAGGGTTCACAGATGTATATTTACAGAAGTCTATTCAGCGATCAGACCTGTGATGCGTAAAATAGGTGTGACACATGGCTTTATTATACAAACCACAGCAGGAGCATTGACTGGAACGAAAGCTTTCTGCAATCTGATGCTGCTTCAAAATGATGAAAAGTGTGATCGAATGTGTGCAAAATCAAAAAGCGCTTGACATCCGTGCATCACCTTCTGACACGTTGTACCGCATTTGTGAACTGAGTTCAAATTTAGTGATCAGTTCACATGAGCATTCATCTGTCAGATCATAAAATACAGCAGTACATAACAACAAAATAGCAGACAGATGTTGCACATGTCATATTTAACTGACGTCTCGGATGAGGATGTCTTGAGTCTTCCACTCATATCTCTGGTAGTAGAGCTGAGGAGTCGAGGAAGGCGGGAGAGTCTACAGACCATCTTGTTTTTCTTTCGATGGGTGAGAATGTGGTTAGCAGTAAACAGTGTGCCTGAAAGTCCCGGGAAAATATGATCCAGATTGAATTATTCCGATAATAAAGAACAGAAAAATAAGGATTGGAGAGTTTGTTTTTTTTTTTGTGTAAATTTAACAACATGCTTTACCCTGCCAGTCTTCACTCAGGGAAATTCCTGACTTGAGAAAGAATGGAATTTATTTATTTATTTTTTTCGCCTGAGTTTTTAATCGACCTTTAACAAATTAATGCATTCATGCACACGCACACATTGGGTTTACTCTGTTAACATACGGAATGGCATCAAAAGGAAACACTTGATGACTTGTATTATGTGTGTACGCGTGCACGCCTTTGAGTGGCAGGTGCATGAAAGGGAGTGGAGGCTACTTGACTGCATGTGGTGGTGTGTGTATGCGTATGTGCTGGCGTGCATATGTACATCTGTGTGTGTTTCTGTGTAGGCCTGTCTCCCAGATCATCCGTCTACATTCCAGGTAATTAGACTGGCCAGCAGCTGAGTCCCATTAGCCTTGATTACAGCATTCAGTACCAGAGAAAAGCAAAGAGAAAAGAACGAGAGTCACAGAGACAAGGAGGCGCTTGTAATATACACTCTAAGTATGTGTTTAATGCATTATGCCTGTTCTATGTAGGTGTTTTTATATAATCCCTGCATGCATTTTTATGTAGTGTTGCAGTGTCTTGGCGTGGTTACCTCAGTATTTTAGCATTGTATCCTAAGGCTGTCCGTGTTATTAGTTTCACACCAGTAATGCATTTTACATCTTTGATCATATGCACGTGTTTTCTATTTTGCAGCATAATACTGAAAAAATGCATTTTTCTTTATTGGTTTCCCACAGAGGAAACGCAGATATTTACCATCTAAAGCTGCATCTTAAACACAAATAAATCAGACATTTTTCTGGTAAATAAGAAACATTTTTTTTTTCCAGTCCTATATTTGAGGTTGTGGCTAAAAAAAAAAAAAAGTTTAAAAAATGATAAAAATTCAAGATCTAGCAAAAAAGAGGCAACAAACAATGACCGCACAACCGCAGTGTACGACTCTGGCAGCTTTTTGTCAGCTGTTACAGATCAGGCTTACACTAATAAGTTGTGTTTGTGTGGTCACTTTGGAGAATAAACAGCTACAGCACGAACTAGGAAAACAACTATAGTATCACCACAGCTTGACAGATGTAACATTACAATTAGGGTGAGATGTTTAGTCTGTTTACTGTTGGATCGGATGGATATAGGGTTTATTTTTAAGACTTCTCTCTCTCTCGCTCTCTCTCGCTCTCTCTCTTTGTCTTTGTATACCCAGCTCCACCCTTTCTCCAACCTTATAGCCTTCTCTGGTTCCCCCTCTGTTCTATATCTATCTGACCCTCCCTGATGGTGTCTATGTCTCAGGATTGGGTGATTGATTCCAGCTCTGGATGGCTGGCAGACAAGCGGGGAAGCAGCCTGAACACTGGGGCTGCACTCCGCTCTGACTCTGTGATGAATTACTGGCCTTTTAATACACACAGTAGAGACAGTGACTGGAAAAAAAAAAAAGGAGATGGAATGAAAAAGGAAAAAAAGCCAGGGTGAAATTCCAGCGGGAATGAAAAGACAGTAGAGAGCGATACTACCCCCCTCCCAAAACAAAATGCCTGGGGAAAAGGAGAACATGTAAATTAATGGGTGAATTGAGTAATAACTGCACGTGTGACTAGAAGATGAGAGAAGTGTGTGTGTGTGTGTAGTCTCCATTATCTAGAAAGGCCTCTCTTAATGCTTTAAATGAGTCAGGCAGAGTGTGAAGACGCAAGCAGCATTTGGAAGCCAGAGGGAGAAAAATGTTTTGCAGTCACGAAATTGAATTAAACATTCAAACATAGGCAGTCTCTCACTTAGTCAAGTGTGATGCCATTTCTCTGAATAGTCAAGGTTTCTCTGCCACTAGAGAGTCACAGTAGGAAAAAAAAAAAAAAAAAAGCTTCTTTACTCTTGAATATTTCTCTGAGCATGACATCCCTTGAAAAGCCTCAGCCTAAATTTGAGTCTAATCCTTTTAAGGTTGGCTAAGTTAATGACCTTTTGTTGCCAATTTACTGCTCAAAATGTGGAGAAGAATTCCTAAAATGCATGGATCAGTCTTCACATATGCTTTTTTTAAGCCTGAGAAGTTATCCCCTGGACACAATGAGGATGTGACCGAAGGCGATAAAGTTCATAACTGTTTTTCAATATTGCAGATTAAACCCACAGAGATGTTTGCTATCCAAGTACATGCGTTACAGACATGCAAATATTTCCCACTTAGACATACTTATCAAACTACTGAAGCTTTTTTTCAGGTTCAAAAGATGATCACTGTCGCAGCCAAAAAACAGACAAAACTGGTACGCATTTCTGAGTGTCATAAATTTAGGATTGTCGTCTCCTAATATGGCTGATGCAACGACGAACCAACTAAATGGAAAAGAGCATGAAGTCACCCCCTGATTATGACGTACTGTGCAGAAATGTTCACGTTAAGCTCTTTTCTCTGAATCGTGACTGGATCCACATTATTGTTCTGTTCTTTGGAAGTTTGTTTGTTTTTATCATAAAACCACCATATTACCATTTTAAGTAAGAAGTTCAAATTTATTTATATGGCATTATTAAAATACACGGTTATAAAGTGTTGCACACATATGAAAAAACAAAAAAAGATCAAACAAAAGACTTTAAATGGACCAACCAGGCGAAATTAAAATGAGCATACATGATTAGTATATGCACTCGTACATACACACTGCATTTTATTTAAACAATGGACAATAAATATGATTTATTTATTTATTTATTTTTTTTTTTTTATGTACCGCTACTAGAGATGATCAGTTCTTGCTTGGCTTCATTGGCTGTGTTTCCATTACTTATATGAATGGAAATTTGGCCATATTCAAGATCCTTTTTATCACCCTGCACCCTGAAGGGGAGGGAAGGGGTATATTGTTTTTGCTTCAGTTTGTTTCTTTGTTTGTTTAACACTCTAGCAGCAAAGCTATTGGTTGAATTCATATCAAATTTGGTTTATACATTGCCAGTGACTCAAAATAAATCTCAATACATTTAGGAACAGTAGGTCAAAGTTTAAAAAAAATTATTAATTTTTAAAATCTTTTTTCCCCCTAAATTTCAAATATCTGTAGTAACAAAACTATTGATTGAATTCATACTAAATCTGTTTTAGACATTTCCAGTGACCCAGAATAGACGTCACTACATTTTGGAAAAAATCTGTCGGTTTAAAGTTTTCATGAATTCTTGTATTTCTTTTTTCCCCCCCCTATTCCACATGTCTGTTGCAGCAAAACTATTGATTGAATTCATACCAAACTGATTAATAGATTGCCACTGATGCAGAATAGGTATGATTACATTTTGGGAAAAGTAGTTTTGCCCAAATTTAAGAATTTTTTTTTCTTTTTTTTTCTCCCATTAACTTAAAATTATTGAAATTTAAATGTCTATAAAAAAGACAAATTTTGTTTCAATTGACTTCAAACTTGGCTCATATATAGAGGCAATTGATATGCTGACATCAGCACACACTTAGGTATCATGACATCAGCTGGATTGATGCCAAAATATGGTGTAATATGTGTGAGGGGCGGGGTTTGTTGTGCCTGACACCGCTCGTGTTTTAAATGTCCTTCTACTGGAAATAAACAACTCTTGCTTGGCTTTATTAGCTGTGTTTCCTACTTTATATGAATAGCAATTTGGCCATATTCCAAATTGGTTTTTTTATTATTTTATTGCAAAACATTTTTTTTTTTTTAATTATTATTTTATTGCAAAACATCGGGGCGACACGGTGGTGCAGTGGTTAGCACACATGCCTCACAACAAGAAGGACCTGGGTTCGATTCCCAGGCGATTCTTGGAACCTTTCTGTGTGGAGTTTGCATGTTCTCCCTGTGTCTGCGTAGGTTTTCTCCGGGTACTCCGGTTTCCTCCCACAATCCAAAGACATGCACTGATAGGTTAATGGGCT
>JAQQZY010000009.1:18449015-18462578 GCA_030068375.1 Ostorhinchus rueppellii | reverse complement strand
ACAAAAACAGTGCTTTTAGACATTCCATGTTTTCTTTCCTGTCTGTTTTAGTCACATGATACACACAGGAGTTAGTATTTGATTGCATAACTGTTGTTTGTGATGACTTTTGATGGTCTAATATGTGTTTCCGCGACTGTAATAAATGGAGACGAGCAGAAAAAAACATCCAAAGAGGGAAGTTACTTTTATGAGGCGGAGGAGGCGACTTGATATACTCTTGTAGCTTTGACTTCATTCTGATACTGATAAATATGCAGCAAGAAATCAGCTTCAGTAAAAATATATTGTTTTTCAGTGTTAAGTGTTGGAGAACGTTTAGTAAATCATTTCAGCTGGGTTCCAATCTAAGGCGTACAGAGAGCCTCGGAGCAAATTCCTGTCTATCAGTGCACTCGACATGCATTATAATCAGCAAACTCTGTTCAGTCGGAGTTTAATTTTCAGTTCGGTTCGACTGATGAGCGGTTTTGGTGTCTTTTGGACACTGTCGGTTTTCTGACTGACGCTGCAGCTGTTTTCTGTGACAACAAGCACCAACTGTGAGTGTGACAGCTCAGACAGACTCATTTCTAAACTCTGCTTCCTCATATTTTCCTCCAGACTGCTTTCTTTTTAAAGCTGTATTTACTTCCTTTTCATCTTTCAGTTGATTTTGGTAATTACACTCCTAAAATACCCTTTCAGGTAGTTAAATGTAACTGCGCAACAGCACTGACTACAGGTGAATTGCAAATTTTATTGTCATGTGTTTAATATTCTTCAGTTTATTTCTAAATGACAGATTGTCAGGGATGATATCTCTCAACCTGTTAGTGATGTCAGTTTACATCATCAAATAACAGTTTATGCCTTTCATGCATGAATTATGAAAAATAGTATCGATTTATTTTAGATTGATTTTTATTTCTCAAAATTAGGTTGAAGTTGAAATGCATTTTGAATTTTTTAAACATGGTTTTATTAAGAAGATATTTAACCTCCTGAAACCAAGGAAAGTACGAATTTTGGCTTCTTCTTTTTTTTTTGATAAATATTTTTATTAAAGTACGGCACAACAGAGACAGACTTAGCAATTCAGGCCATAAAAAATCCAATAGAAAAGTACAAGTCACTGCCCTGTCACAAAAAAAAGAAAGAAAATAAATTCAGAGCCATACTTGGCATTTTTCTTTTTGTTTTTTTAACAAGGTGTACAAAAACCAAACCCACAATGAAAATAAGGAAAAGAATAAAACATTACCCCAAAAACCAAAAGTAGAATCAAAGACTTTTTTAATCTCCTGACACCCAGGAAACTGACAATTTCAATTTTTTTTTTTATATTGAACAATTGTCCTGATTGGAAACTGCATCATGCGACAGTTTTTTTCATTTTTAAAATTATTTTTATGTATTTATTTTTTAACAGTGTGTGCTTTGCAATGGACATCTTTTTTTTTTTTTTTTTTTTTTTTTTGTAAGTAAAACTGTCCAACTTTTGTCCCTTACAGTGGACAACAGTGCATTGCTGGGTCTCAGGAGGGTGAATTAAATAATTGCCTGTATTAGAAACATCATGGTGCAATAAGTTTCAGATGTTTTTTTAAACCTTTTTGTGGAATGTTCTTTGTGTTGGACAGTTCTTATTTATTTATTTATTTTGTATAAAGCTGTGAAACTCAAGTACAAATGTGAACAGTAAACTCATAGCTGGGTCTGAGGAGGTTCACTTTAGGACATCACAGAGCTGTCCACATTCTACAACTAAGATCATCCTTTTCTTCTTTTTTTTTATAATTTGTATTGTGTTTCTAGTGTTCGTTACAGCACTTTGGTACACTGTGGTTGTTTTTAAGTGCTTTATAAATAAAGTTGGATTGGATTGGATTGCTTTGGGTCTATAGAGACTGCCCACATGTGGTTTGGAGAATATTGCCTTTAGAACTCTTTGGAAAGTGAGCTGAAACCATGTGTCCATAAATGTGAACGTCATGCATGAAAGGGTTATACTTCAAATTTGTATGAGAAAGTCCCCTACTTGATATGAAGGTGTCAAGTAAAGTAAAAAAAAAAACCCTGTTATTGCACCAATAACTGATGTTTTTCCCTTTTTTTCTGTTTCTTTAGAGTGGCATGGCGCTGACATATGATCCCACCACGATGCAGAACGGGTAGGTGTGAAGTCTACTTCTGGGATTGACAAATGTGTTAAAAGTCTGTGTTTTTTTTTTTTGTTTGTTTTTCATTCATCTTTCCTGTCAAATTATTTCAATGCAAACTCCACAAAATTCGCTGAAGCCCCAACTCCAGCACCTACAAAACTACCTGAGTAGAACTGAGTACCAAAACTTGCACAGATGCCCACACATCAACGAACCGTCAGCACTTATATGCAGAAGAGCTCTGGCATGCTAATCAGTAGACCACACATATGCGCACAGACTCAGGACGCACAAGCTGTTAACACACACACTCTGCTCAGTCCCCTGTTGTGCTCTCACCGTCATCCTCACATCTGACCTATGCAGCTGTGGCATTATTTATGCACCTATGCATACAAGCTGTCAGACATGTAGGATTTGATTGCAGACAGGGAAGTTGGGCGGTGTTGCAGTGGCGCTGTAAGACTTTCGTCAGCCGAGGCTATCTGCAGAGCTCCCGGGCTGAATGCAGAGAGCTGAGTGTCTGCCTGTTTCGGGGGGGAAATTGGAGATCGGTCCTGTCTGCTAGGAACGCTGCTGGTGATACGATCCCAGGAGACACTTCCCTCCAGCTCTGCGTTTCTTTTCTCCACCTCCTCTTCTTTGGCTCGGTCCTCCTTCCTCTTTTTATCCACACTTCTCTCATTCCTCCTCTTCCTATTGTTCTGCTTTCATGTGCTACATGTTTTCCTCTTAGCCTTCCATTCACCTCATAAACCCAATGGCAAATTTTTTCTGATTGTTTTGGACTCTTTTCTTTATTTCCATTCCTTTTTCACATACTTATCTTTCTAATTATGTCCTCTTTCAATTCTTACCCACCCTTCTCAAACAGATGCATTACTTTGGATCATCTCTGGTGTCTTCGTGTGTGTGCGTGCGCGTGTGTGTTCTCGTGTATATACGTTAATACATGCTCCCACACGAGCATCTGTGTGCTTGCGGTGCTTAAGCCCTCTCCGACCTCTCTTCCGAGGTCGTTGAAGCTCCTTCCGGCAAAGCTCTAAATGACTGTGAAATGCTAATGCGGCTAATTAGAGAGGCAAAAGCAGAGGGGAAGGGAACTGAATAAAAAGAGAGGGCCGGACGGGGTCAGGAGGAGGGCAAAGGGAAAAATAAAGTCAGCCCAAGGAGAAAGGAAGGGTACGAATCAATTACAGGTCTGCAGGTCTGTGCAGAATGTGGACAGCTGGTTTTTTAAGATCTGATGCCAATCTGATGTAGTGGAAACATGTGTCCCTGCTGACCAGACTGCCTTGGCTTATAGCCTGTCCTTTCTTTTATCAGGGAGAGACAACATTGACTTTCTCTATGTCCCCTTATTTTTCTCCTAACTCCACCTCCTTTGCTGTCTTTTGTTCTTACCGCCGTGTCCTGTGTATATAACCGTTCTCTGTCTTCCATCTCTGGTGCCCCCACACACTCACACAGGCGCATATATATTTTAGCATGCTAACCCACATTTCTCCGCTGAAAAGTCACTGAGGTCGGCACTAAATCATTTGCTAATTTTTCAGGGCAAACTCCTGACAGTGCAGCTAGGTCACACCAGGGATTCACAGAGAGGTTTTAAATTCAATCCCGTAGTAATGTTCTGTTTGCAATTACATGTTTAGTGTATTGTTTAAAGAGCTGCTCTCGAGTCCCTATTGACAGCCTGCTGCTCAGGGCTAATAGCCTCCATCAATAACCTTGGATCTGTCCTCTACGTACTATTTCTCTCTCTCAATGCACATCACTCTAATGAAAAATACAATAAACACAATCAGAGGAGCATATTGAATAACCGGGCTGTGTTCGCTCATTTGTATTCATCAGTGACAGTAATACAGTATCTCTAATGCAAGTCATACATTAATTGTACAGTCAAAAGATGGATCCATACTGCTGCATGATCAGTAAGGTTTTTTTTTTTTTTGCCTTGTCACTGATCATCAATTTGAGAAACATGTTGCAGTTCTTTCCCCTTCTGCAGTTTTCTACTTTCAGCCTTAAAGTCATGTCTAAAGTTTAACATTTTAGTCAGCAGAGGCATAAAAACTATGCTGTGGCACTAGAAATGAAAAACCACTGACAGAGAGCATTTGTATTACTGGCAGTGCACGTGAAAATGAAAACTGAAGGAGACCTTAAGCAAGAGTTTAAAGGTGCAAAGGGAAAAATGCAGAAAAATCTATGTCCCTTCAAGGAGATAAGGAGAAATCCAAGTAAGCAGAGCCAGTGTCAACACATCTGAGACAGAATACACAGTTAACCTGTGCATGAACTAGAGTTGAAAACTGGCAGGAGGAATTTATAGCGCTAATAATTCATGAGATTTCTTATTCTGGTGCCAAGGAAGTGAACCAGGTTGTATTTAGAGAAGTAGCCGATGTAGCCAGGCAGCTCTTTATGTGCTACTACATAGTCCTCCACACATCAAGTGGAGCGTAAGAATACAAAATGGAGCTCGGATGTCTGTGTAAAGCAAAATCACATTGTAAAGCTTATCGCAGGCCGTTGGAATCCAAGTGCATCCACAAGGCTAGACTGCTCTGGCAGAAAAAAATCTGAAGCTTTGCATCTCGGAGCCAAGTTCCAAACTGCTCTTGCTATCACTGACCGAACAAATGTAATGTGAAACAGAAAGTGCAATAACAGTACAGGTGGTCACCTCAGCAACCCATTTCACCACTGAAATGAGATGTGAAGTGAGTGCGCTGGTGTCACAGTGGAGTAGCTCCAGTCTGTCTTTGTTTCCTGTCTTTGTCTGGCTGCGGAGATCCAGCTGTCAGCTCACTTAAAACAATGGGTTATATATTGTAAATAGGGCTGCAGCAGCACACTGTTTAAAGAGGAGCTGCGTACTTATGCGAGTTAATTCTGCTGAAATTAGTGTTGATTTTCATAAAAATCTGCAAATTTGTAAAAATGAAGCTGGTGGACTAAAGTTAACCAGTTTAGATTATTATAGTTCATTCAATTTTCATAAAAAAAAAAAAAAAAATCAATATTAATTCCTTCTAATCATGCCCTTCTGTGGGATTCTGATAAACCTTGCCTACTTTCCGACTAGGGGAAATGAAGCCATAATTGCTCTATTTGGAACCACCTCATAGAGCCACTACATCTATTGGATTTGTTGTTTGCCAGATTAGACCTGGACATGCGAAAACATCAAAATTGCACCATCCACTTGTTAAGTCTGCCACTGTGGCGCCCTAAAACTCATTTCTGGGTTGAAACACTCAAACAACAGAGTCTCTCCAACTATGGACTAAAACTTGATTCTTTAGTGACGCTTCAGTTAGGAATCAAATCAGAGGTAGATAAACTCATTTATTTAATTCAAGTACAGTGATTAGTGCAATTCTCCATAGTCACTGATTTACCTGCAGTAGATCATGATTTGAAGTGTTTTGAATACTCTTAAAGCTCTTGGTCCATTTACTGCACTCCACTGCTTCATTTCATGCTCAGCTGTGTGTTGACACAAGTAGTTTATCTGTTTACCCCTGAACTGGACAGCACAGATCAGAGGCCGACAAACGAAACAGAAAAGGTAAAGATGTTCAACAGTTTACAGAAGCCTTATTTTAAGTCAGAGGAGATGTAAAAATCTGGTTCCATGGATGCAGTGACGCTAATAAGTAATGCATTTTCTCATTACTTGTAGAATTGTTACTTTATTTATCAACTTTCTCTGCTCTTTTTCGTCACAAATGCATGTTGTAGAAACAGAACTGGATGTGTGTAACCTATAAAGACGCAGTCGACCAAATGCATCTACTGACGTCAACTGTTTAATACCTGTTGATCCACTAATCCTATCAAAACAATTACATAAGTAGTGTAAAATACAGTTTGTCATCTTTTAATGGTCATCGGTTATGACTCATTTGGACGTTCAGAGGCGCCGTAGTGAACATGGAAACACTGTCAGATTCTACATCATTGATTCACCAGTAAAACCCATGGAGCTGGATCAATGACAGCAGTGGCTTTTCCATTAGACATCTGTGCAAAACTTTACTGATATTTATTAAATATCAAAAAAACAGAAGTGTCTAATGTTGGTTTTCCTATTAAATCACAAATTCGATTATTTGTTTATTTATTATCGTAAGATGACACAAGAAGTCATTCCATAAACATGGTGACAAACGTAAATATGTTGATTTACAAATATATTCATTATTTTTATATAATACCCCTCTATTCCATACTAAATTAAAAAATGATTGGGTTTCCTGGTGTGTCCACGCATACCACGCCATGTTTCTCTTAAAACTCTCCGTATTTGCTTGTTGTAACATTTGTCAACATCCTTTTTTTTTTTTTTTTCATGTAATTCTAGTTGTGGAAAAAGGTTTTTCCATGGCAGTTTTGCTTGATATACCAATTGCACTACACCTGATAAACCATCTCTTGCCACCATAAAAACTTTCCATCAAAAAACAAGAGTTTGGACGAAATTGTGATTTTTCCATCAGGTCAATTTTTATGTGCAAGTTATTTGAGGGTCAATGGAAAAGCAACTCGTGACACTTAGTTTATGTTTAGTTAATGATGTATTTTATAGAAAAAGTCACTTTTTCTTCGTTTTTCTCTGTTTTTGATATAACTGAACTTTAATCTGAGCTTTTATGAACGTTTATATGATCAGTAAATTAAATACTGAAAACTAGAAAAGCACTTGGAGAGCACAGACCTCCGCCAAGGTAGTGTTTGTGCTTTTTTTTTTTTTTAAGGTAGAGTTTGTACTTTCCTCCATTAGATGACGCTGAATGACCTCATATGCAGATCTGTGCTGCCATGCGCACTCTTCCATACACACAAAACATAAAGAAAACAAACAAACAAACAAACCCTGGCAGAAACATAAACTCCTTGGCGGAGGTAAATATCTCATTTTCACTGGAAAAATGCAAAATACGGAGGTGATGGTGATAAATTACTTGGGAAATGTTAAATATAGAGAAAACAACCCATTTGGGAACTACAACAAAGATAGCACTGGGTCTTCATGGATTAATGGATGCAGTCCTGCAGCAGATTGAACACAGATCAATGAACCTAAACTGACAGGAAACAGGAAATGACATCACAGTGTATCCAGTGGAAAACACAGGAAAGCAGGTCAGTCGAGGTGGTGGTACAGTAGAATTGTTGTTTTTATCAAATGAATCTGGTGCTTTTAAAGATCACGTTAGGGTTTTATTTCACAGCGGAAAAGGGCTGTGACGGGAAAATAAAGCAGTGAAATTATACTGTATACGATAACGTTTTAGGTGGGAAACAAGTAAGGGCACTTTCAGATGCATGTACGGTCCTACGTAGGCGTTGTGATTCTTTGTCCTGTGAATGACCCTGAACAGCTCCTGTCACACCCATCCACACCTCTTCTAAACCACTTGCTGACTTTTTCACACCTTTCAAAACCCCGCAGTGGGAGGAGTTAGGCTCAGAACGAGGCTGTAGTTAAACTTTATAGATGCATCATGCTTACAGTTCTATTTGCATCTATGATATTGAGAAAAGGGCTATCTGACTCATCAGATTTATTTTTTCATTATTTATTTACCTGAGAAGGTCCCATTGAGATACCCTAAGGCAGGGGTGTCAAACTCATTTTGGTTCAGGGGCCACATTCAGCCCAGTGTGATTTGAAGTGGGCCGGACCAGAACAATTCATGCATTAATTCATTTTCTGAACCCGTTTTATCCTCACTAGGGTCATGGCGAGACCAGTGAAATACTAGACATAATAACTAGTGCTGTCAAAGGATTAAAATTTTTAATCCGATTAATCACAAGGTTGCTGTGGATTAATTTTGATTAATCTCGATTACATACCATTCATTTTTAATCTATATTAATCGTGGGTTTTTTGCGATTTTGTTTTGCATGAGTGAACAGACTCAAGAAACAAGGGAATATATTTGGACTTAACATGTTTATTAAACACGTTTAACAGTTTCAACAAAACAACTGTTCTGTCTTATTTTTTTCTCTTCATATTTCCATCCACAGGCCAACATGCTGTTTAGTGTCTTCCATCTTTATGGGTTGGTTCTGCTGCCTGTCACTACTGGATCAACTGCCCATTTGTTCTTGTGGGACACTAGCTCTACTTGAACAAACTGCCCCAAATGCACGAACAGAGACATACAGTCATTCTGTTCTGCAGATGAGTTAACGGAGTTAAAATTTTTAATCAGGTTAATCATGATGATGGATTAATCTGCATTAATGCGTTAATTTTGACAGCCCTAATAATAACTTTTACATAATAATCCAAATTTTTCACTTTGTTTTAATGTGAAAATATCCTGAACTACCGTGCACAATCTGACATTTCTTAAGAAAAATATTAAAATTTCAACAACATTATGTCTCAGTTTATTATTAACACAATGTACAGAGCACCGTGAATCTCTTATTTTGTTAAAATTTGACTTTTTTTTTTCTTAAAAAAGTTCAAGTTGTTCATAATTCTTCAGGATATTCAGATTTTATTGTGACAGTAGTTTCTAAATGTAATTATTTTCAGAATGCAATTTGACACTCTTGACAAATTACAATATCTAACATCTTCAGTGCACTTTTTTAATTTTGTAAATTCATCCTGTGGGCCGGGTTGGAACCTTTGGCGGGCCGGTTTTGGCCCCTGGGCTGTATGTTTGAAAACCCTGCCCTAAGGAGTTCTTGTCAAAATGGCAGCAATTGGACAGTTATAAATACAGATATAAAACACACTGAGAACATTAAAAACATAGTAAAAGAGGTATAATCAACCCGTAAGAAAAGGCCAGTGGACTACTACAGTATCCATAATTCACAGCACTCACATCATTAAACACAAAATATTCTCATTTCTTTTGCTCAAATGGTACATTCAGACTATAATTTGTATATTTATTTATTTTTTCTAAAAGTTGACTTAAAACACTTGTGTTAGAAGTGTGTGTATGCTAAGTAATCTTTTATTAATCAAATTTCCCATGATGCTTTGAGGCCCTGTGGGGGATAGGTGCTACTGTTATCCCCATGACAGTCCTGAAGATTAAGTGGGATGGATGGATGGATGGATCCTGGGAAAGACATGTAATACAGAACTAAAAAAACCTAAAATGCAGGAAATAACATTTTGAAGCAAACCTTCCCAGTTAATGCTGATTTGTTTTTCTGAATACTTTTCTTCCCCAATTAAGCGCTCCTTGATTTGTGGCAGGTACTGTTTTCTCCAGTCATGGCTGTGTTAGAGAAAGATAAGGGAGGGCTTCTCCCTCTGCCCCTGACCCATCCTCCTCCCTCCTCCCCCCTCCCTCTGCCTCCCTCCCCTCCCTTCCTCCATTATTCAGTCAACAGACACTTTGGGATCGATCGGGCACAGCAACACGGCCTGGTGGATGAAACATGTCCTCTCTAGGTACACAATGATAAATAAAGCACTGCGAGCCACAGCATTCTACCGCCGCAGGGTTTAGGGGATGATATAAAAAAAAAAAAAAGAAATGGAGTGAAATTAGAAGGGCAAACAAAGGTATAGGACGAGAAGTAAACAGATTTCAAAACACAGATGTGAAATGTGATGTAGACTACGTGTGGGTGGGAACATGAAGGGTAATACTGAAATATTTCTCCCACTCACACATTAAGGTGATAATTCATTATTATGCATAGCAGCAGAGCAGACTCCTTTGTAACGTGATGTGTACCCGGAGCAGTGTCAAGACTCATTCGAAGATGTCTTTGATGGTGTGGCACAGAGTGAAGCTACAATATTTATTGTTTCCATGACATCTTTGATGAGGCCTGATCCGTTTTGTCAGCAGTGTCTTAAAGTGCAAGGGGAGGTTGAAAACTAAGAGTTACAAAAGGCTCAATTTCAACTTTGCATTTGCTTTTCTCCAGAGAGATAAATCCGTACGAGCCTGTGGTTGGCCTTAATTTTTTAAAAAACTTTTAATGTTTTACCTCACTTTCATCAATGTATTTATACAGATTATGTCAAAAGTAAACCTTCGTGTTTGTTTCTGCAGGTTCTACTCTTCACCGTACAGCATCTCAACCAATCGGATGATTGCGCAGACATCAATCACGCCCTTCATCGCTGCCTCTCCTGTCTCCACATATCAGGTAGGAGGTCTGGCTTTCTCTGCCAGCATACGAAAAGGTTTTACTGTAGCCCCTTAACCCCTTTAACCCCTATTGATGCAAATTCGCATCAAACCCCACTGCTCCAAAATGCAACGAAAATACTATCTACTTGAAAGAAGAAATGCAGGTCTTTTTTTTTTTTTTCCACAATTGGAAATCGATTCAGGCGTTAAGGGGTTAACACAGCACTTCTGTTACGGGAATATTTCGCCTTTATTCCAGAACAACGTCTGTGTAAATGAAATGGGATCATTTGGTCCTGCCTCTGAGGTAATAGCAGAACCATGATAAAGGTGGAATCACAATTTTGGAATGCTATGCAGAAGGAACATCTCTTGCTCACCCAAGGTGCTGTTTTGATGATGACATATGTGTGCGACTCCCACGCTGGGGGGGATATAAAAATAAGTGCAGGTCGTGTACAATAAACAAACATATCAACGTAACCAGAAAGACGTCGAACTGGGGAGTTGACGAGATCCATGAGCTCTTGTCACATTGGGCGGAGGGCTCTATCCATGCTAACATTTGTGGAACAAGTGTTGCGCTCCAGGCTAGGGGTACAAACAAGCAAACAAGAATCTTTACTGTCATTATGCAAGGCACAATGAAAGAGCGCAACATAAAGTGGCTCTCCTCCTTCCTCATGCCACCAAAAACAAAGGGTCTCACAACTACAATTTAGTTCCAAAATACTCAATTATTTATTTTCTAACAAAAGGTGTCAGGGAGGGAATAACCAAAACAACAAACAAAATGGCTCTTAAACAGAAAATCACCTTATCTAATAAACAAACTTAAATACAATCTTTAAACTTCCTAACCAGAAAACATGAGAAAACTGGGAAAAGAAAATGGCTTCCCTCTCCTACAGAAAAATAGACTAGATACAAAAACCAAAGCTTCAATACTCTAAATACACTATTTACAAAGATCAAAAAGTCAGCTAACAAAGTTATATACTAATTCTAAACACTTCACTCAAGGACCCAACTGGCAGCATGGAGAAGGGGGAAGAGAAAGAGCTCCAACAGCTTCCTCCTTAAAAAGTCTGCTGCAGCCAGTGAGCTTCTGCCACCTGGAACACAGGAAATGAGAAACACACACACACACAGAGGGCACAAGACACCACCCTGTGTCCAGGAGGCTACACAACAATATTCAACAAGGGTAATAACACAAGGAAAGACTAGCTCTGGAGAGGCTTAGCAACACCGCTATGTTCAAGATATTTCCGATGTGCAAGTTATACATCACACTATACACTGTGCTGCGTCACCACCCCTTTGATTCCTGAATGCAGGTCCGCTGTGTAAAAGTGCAGCCTGTCTCACCTCTGTTCCTCCTTTTTTATTTGCTTTTTTTTTCTCCTGTTCCTCTTTCTTTTTTCAGTCCCAGAGGGGTACGTCCTTTTTTGTGACATTGTTTTGATTAGCAGTACTCATGACTTGGATGCGTAGTGCGCACTACACGGCAGGAGGTACACATTATGGTGCAGCGGAGTTTTCCCATTTGAACAGATGCAGGAAGAATCGCTAGGCCTACATCAACAGCACTACAGAAAAATGTGGTTTTGTACAATAGTATAATTTTGATCATATATAAATCGTCACTAATGCATGCAATTTTTTTTTTTTTTTTTTTAATTTTCTTCATTGCTCTTGGGGTCCCGTAATGGCTGTGGGGCCCTAAGCAGGCGCCTAGTTTGCTTATGCCTTGGGCCGGCTCTGCATAGAAGTGTTTGTGAAGGAAAATCTAGGAATGTACATTACAGCTGAAGTTATGCCTATGGTGTTTGGACTTCTTTCCAGATTAGGACTTTAGTGAACTTCATTATCCTTGGATTTTACCACTTCCACAATAATTCAGTGTTATATACAGTGTTAAATACTTCATGAGCACTGTTTATTTATATGAATGTATATAGAGAACAGCTGAAATTATATGAAAGTCCATTATTACAATTACAGTGGCAGAAATATCATAGCTTTTATCAGTATTATCACAAATTTACATGTATGAACGAGTCAGATGAAGATGGTGACAGTAATTGCAGTGTGTCCAACAGGTGACATAAATGTGTTTTTTTTCCCCTACTGGAGCAATTTTAAAACCAATTTAGTGACTGTTTGCCTTTGACAGAAAAAAAAAAATGCTTGTATTAATAACATATTGTCCTGATGAACAGAGTCTGCAGACACATAAAAAGCATGAAACAGCCAAAGTTTTGGGTCATACTGTATTATTACACCTTTCCATAATAATAGTATTTAATATTCATTTAGAAATTTGGCTTTGGAACATTTGGGGAAAAAAGTCACTCACTTGAAATTGTTGTCGATAAATGTGCATAGACAAATTAAAAGTACCTATTTTGTGTTGAATTCTAATTTAGGAAACTGATCAGCTGCTATATCAAAGATGTAGAGCTGAAACACTTAATAGACTTGATTCAATTAAAAGATTACATTTTCTAAATCAAAGCTTTGTTGTATGTTCGTTGCATCTCTTTTTTTTCCCCAAATGTGTTTATTTTTTCTTTAAAGAACACTACGTCACATGAGTAATGCAAAAACAATAACACACAAATATACCCCTCCATGCACATTGCACACAGACACACACACAAAAAAAAGAAAAAAAATTCTCGATGGCACCTTAATTGGTACAGAGATTGAGTAATGTTAGTTACATCTCTACAGTTTATTTGTAGATGCCATTTGACTGGTTTGTTGTTTATAATTATAGATGTTTTCTATATACTTCTATACTGCTGTTATTTTTGTTGTTACTTTTTTTGTATATCCTTTTACTTTTACACTGTTTGTGGTTGTTTTAGCAGGTTCTGTTGTCTTTTTCACATTTTCACTTCTTATTTTTGCTTCTTAAAATACCCAGTCAATTGAATCAAATCAAAAATAATCAACACTTTAACTGATTGAAAAAAAATAATCATTATCTGCAGCTTTAGAAAAAATTCCAGTCATCCGGACTGATGAAGAAATCTAAATTCTGTCTGTGAAAATCCTTGAGCCTTTAGCTGTGAAAATTCCCACATCATG
This sequence comes from Ostorhinchus rueppellii, assembly GCA_030068375.1. NCBI lineage: Eukaryota > Metazoa > Chordata > Actinopteri > Kurtiformes > Apogonidae > Ostorhinchus > Ostorhinchus rueppellii. The sequence goes on along the minus strand of JAQQZY010000009.1, from coordinate 18,449,191 downwards.
CACTGATAGGTTATAATTAAGTAGTGGGTGGTGATCACAAAGATGACCAATGCACTCTGGAGCATCCATCATATAACACTGCTCTACAATGTCTTAGAGAATATCTGCTTCAGACATTAAATGTGCTAAATCTTACTTAGTTTAATAAGATGAATCAGAAAACAAATGACCAAAGT
>JAQQZY010000009.1:18337878-18351275 GCA_030068375.1 Ostorhinchus rueppellii | reverse complement strand
TGGACATTTATGGTTATTATTTGTCAACAGGAACTATTTTGTTATTCCAATTGGTCATTTTCTTAATGAATAACAATGAAATTGTTAATTTGAAACAAGTTTTGGATAAACTATGAAGTTATTCATTCACATTTGTCAAGCACTGTACATAGAACTTGTAGTGATTTTGCGCCATCTAGTGGAAAAAGTAAGGACTAGTCTCTTAATCAGCCACACACACTGTCAATTAATTTATTTAAGTTTAACATAGTGTCTCCTTTGAGTTTTGCGTTGGATCTAGGCCTACCGTGTTAAAATATTTGTCTCCCACTTTCTGACCACACCTATACCTGGAAATAACGCACAACTGTTCCAAACGCAGATACTGTTTGTGTCATAATTAACCTCAATAAAGACAAAGACAGTTATTGAGTTTTATATCAATGTATTAATGTTTTATTCTAATTACAATAAACAGAATATATCAGTCCCTTATTTGTACAAAAATACCTGAAAAGGTTACAATTAAGATTTATAAGCCATTCAGCTATTTACAAATTGAAGCAAAGCACATAACGAATACAGAAGCTCTCTCTTACAAAAAGAGAGAAGTTACTGTTTTCTTTTTTGCATTCCCTGAAATACATTATACTTTATATTTTATATATATATTCTTACTTTACTCATTTGTACAGCCACTGTATCTTGCACTGTGACAATGTTCTGAAAATGCACAAGAGCGTAGATGATAATCAGTGAACCGATCTTTGCAGAATCGGGGCCAAATCAAATTCAACTCCATAAGTAAACTCTAATAACGATGCAAGCATTCATTCTGCGTAAAATGCCATTTTCTGGTCTGAATTGCATTCACTGGGCACAAACACTGAGGTTTTCAAACTCAAGTTCTTCTTTGTTCACAGGGGATCTTCAGCGTCCCCTCTGAACGGGAGCTTTTTATGTCATTCGCTCCACATTTTAGGTCTGGTTTGTGAAGAGAAAGACGAGTCATAAGAGGCACCATCTGTGGTTACAGCTTACCTGGCTATCAAAAGTCACTACACTAGAATTGAGCTGTATTTACATCTACTTGTAAAATGGATCATCTCTTTAAGACATAATTTCATTTAACAAATCAGACTGTAGTGAATTTGTCTCTACAAGAACAATTACAGGTAGAATATTGTGAAAGATTTTGACAATTTATCAGCTGTGGTTGCTCAAGGTTCTCACTTTGGGGTTGAAGAAATCCTTTTTTTAGGGTCTTGACTAAACTGCTTTTTATAATTACTACTTTATTCTGATAGTTACACCTAGCACATTGGTGGTGTACAAAATTAAGAAAAGTGTGTGGTTACAGATCCCAGCTTAATTAAAGGTAAGTATTCATATGTACACCATTCTTTACACAAAGACTTGCAGAGATCTGATGGACCAGTAGTTTTTAACATGCTCCAAGTCAACCCTGAGCAACATAGTTACATTCATGTCTGTTAATTAAACGTAAAAATTCAGATATCCAAAGCCCCTGATTTCTGTTTCATGAATTTTCCTCAGTGAATTTCATTTGTACCTTTAATTCATTACAACCACCTACTGACAAACACCTCTACATCCCTGTGCGTGGGACCATTTCCATGCGTTATCCCTCACCCGTTACTTTTGCTACCATTTATTTTACTCGGTTAAGGGGAACTGCGAACTGGAAAATTACTAATCCTGAATCTTTACGGACTTATTAGGGCTTTGAAACACTTGGATCAACAATTCAGTGACATTAGTAGCTTCAAATGACTTTAAGCAACTTAAAAGACGAGCTGTTCTGCCCAAATTTCTCCAAATATCCACATATCAAATATCAATGAGGCCTTTACAATGCATGTCCCTACATATTAAACTAAACATCTACATTCATGCAAATAAATCCTCCAACTAAATGAGATTTGCTAATTTTGTTGACTATGATCCGTAAAAAAAATGCTATTTGGGTATTTATGGAATGAATGATATGGGATTATGACATTGCACTTTAAAGGGAATCCGTTAATAGTTGATTATCGCAGTAAATAGTGTACGTTTATAGGGTTTTTGTGCATTTCATGGCCTTTCACTTCGACTGTAAAGGTTAAAAACTTCCTACATCTAAGATTTTACAATTCTGTCTTCAAGGCAATGTGTTTTAACAGTGAATTTTTAGAGTACTGAAGCTTGCTGGACCAGTTTCCCAAAACATTTACAGTTCTATTTCATTTTTCAATCCATGTTTATGTTATCCCCCCCCCTTCTAACTTCAGTCACCAAAAGACAGGGATCATGAAAATAAAAGAGGCTTCTAATATGAAATAGATGGGATTCTTAAAAAAATAAAATGTCTTTATAGAAATGGGAAAAAATAAACAATTATTAATGAGTAAAAAAAAAAAAAAGAAGAATAGAATGTGGTTACTAATGCTTTGGGAAACCCAGGTACCTTTTTGCTTTCAATCCCACAACATTCTACTTGTCATCTACTGGAATGACAACATTAACACTATGGATACCAGTGTGCTTTAAAACATCACTTCATAACAAGTGTTGATGATGACAAAAAATATTTCTGAATAATTAAACCTAAAAAAAAGAAAAAAAAAAAGAAAGAAAAACACCAATAAATGCTATGTCATCACAAAAATAAAATATTAATAATAATAATAATAGTAATAATAAATCACACTGGTCAATAATTTCATGGTAATGACAAAAGAAAACAGTACAGAACAGCGCTGAGAAAAAGAAATTTAAAATCTTCAAGTAATCAGTCACATCCAGATAAATAAATACATTTTGAGAAATAATACTTAAAAAATGATTGAGTCCTTGCATTTTAGATAAATAATAGTGACCATGCACAGAGTGTCAAATTAGTGTGACTATTCTGCATCTAAGCTGATAAAAATACCTCAGACAACGTGCAGGTAAATATATAATGGCTGTTGCTGGTGAAGTTCAAGAGGTTTTAGACTAAATGAGATTGCCAAATGCGGATGAAATCTTAACATGTCCACTGTATTTGCAGAGTATCGTGAGAAACTGAATCGAGACATTTCTAAGGACTGATTTTTTTAAGGATCGGGTTTGATTATATTATTGACTGTTGGGATATATTAGCTGAAATCCTCCTAAAAATTGAAAACTACTGGGGTTTGCCCTTCAAGTTTAATGTGTCTAGTTTCACTCAGGCTGGACAAAAATCAATCAGTGCTGGAAAAAAAAAAAAGTATCTATTGGAAAAGAAATCTGATCCAGTTTATCTCCAGACACTGTCTAAGCTTGAGCAGGGAGCGACATCATACACTTTACTAAACCACAAATGGAAATCCATCAGAAGAGTTTTTGTGTAAGCACACTGACCTTGACTGGAATTAGAAAAAAAAAAAAAAAAAACAAACCCAAAAAACTATTGATTTTGACTGAAATTTACTGTCTGGAACAATCGGTACATCCAGTGCCTCGGTCTGACTCCGTGAGCGTTTAATCCCCACTTTTCTCAGTCTGATGCTCTAATTACAGACGACTCGCTGCACTCGTCATGGGTTGAGATAATTAAAATGGGCCCTGTAGTATTTTTTGCAGTCAGAAATCCTGACATTTCAAGTTTCCACTTCAGCCAACAGCTGCTACAGTCAGAGTGATGAGACAGTGTGGGACAGATAGAGGAGGAGGTGACGCTGAAGTACATTACAAATACAAACATAAACCTCAAATATTCTGATATGTAGTAACAACCCTAGTTCCTTACATTTTTTTCTACACTGCAGAAAGGGTTAACATTTTTGTGGAGTCTATCTGAATTGTATGTGCAGTAGGCAGTGTGTATTTATGTGACTTTCAGGTAGAAAAAGGCTGCATTTTATGGAATGTAATGCACAGAGTCTAGTCCTGACGTGAGGTCAGAGCACACCGACTCCTTTTGCAAGCCACAATTAACCCGAAAAAAAGGTTGTGTGGATCGCTCTAACAGCATCTCACTGATTCTAACAGGGAGGAAACCTGTGAAACTATCATTAAAACACATGTCAGAGCCTTCCTCCTAATTTGACAAATAGATTCTTTCAAAATGTTAGTGGTTTTCCCTCCCTGTGCTACTGTAGTCCTCCGTTTCTCGGTTTATCTTACACAACAGGTAGCATAATGCCTTTGCCCGTATCAAAACAGCATAATCCCATGTAGTGCATATGTATTTCCTCAAGTTACCACCTGGTTTTAATCTTTAACTTTACATGTCTACTTGCGGTCTAATTTGTTAAGCTTTGTTAGTTGCTTCACCCTGAACGGCACCGTAGTTTGAGAGATTCGTTTTGTAAAAGTTGCATGGGGAGACAAAAGGCAAATGCTTAAATTAACTGGAGCATGTAATAAAACAGCAACAGATTGACTGTATTTGTAGCTTATGAAGACATTTAAGAGTTAAATATCCAGAATGCAGAAGGTGGACTTTGAACAAATCATTCATAAGAGTATTGATAATAATACATAACTGAAATTAATGAATCAATAAGAAACGAAACCCTGTGTATTCAAGAGATGAACACTTTTTTTTTGTTGTTGTTTTTTTTTTTTTTATCTGTGAGGCTGTATATCATAGGTTCTGTATTGTCAACTATTTAAAAAATACTTTCTTGCAGAAGTTCCAGACTTTCTTATTTGCATGTTTGACTCAAGAAATGGTTCCAAACCACATCTTCAAACCTCAGAGGGATTTAAAAACACTCCATGCGGTGCCTCCGGTCCATGTTACATTTTGACATGTCCTTACATATCTATGACACTAGAGGGCAGTGGCACCATCTCACAGTTAAGTAAGGTGACAGTGGAGAAGTCTCCGTCAAAGGCCACTCCCAGTTCCATGAGTGCAAAACTAAGAGACAATCAACTCTCCATCTACAGTATATTCTTTGAGGACGTTTGAATGAGACTATTTTGTTTCTTTCAGAGAGCAAAGTGGTCCACACAAAAGCTTGAGTTGTCCTGCTGATTGTCCAGTTGAAGGGTTGAGCTGTGTAATAAATCAAAAAAAAAAAAAATGTTGAGGGTCACTGGATCCAAGCTTATTGGTGAAAATCTGTAGCAAGATTGTGGAAGATTCTGCACACCAGCATTGACACAAACGGCAGTGTTCGTTTCCTCGCGATCATGTGCATCCGACTCCTCAACATCACCATCCATGCAAACCAAAAGGAATCCAACACGTCTCTCAGCAGTCTCTTGCGGACTCACAATAATAATAATAATAATAATAATAATAATAATAATAATAATAATAACAATAATAATAATAAAAAACAACAACAAAACATCAGTTAATTCACCAGCTTCTTATAGACACAAAAACACAAGAATCAACCGGCAGAAAGATTCTTTTTGTTTTGTTTTGTTTTGTTTTTAGGCAGAGTCAGGTCAAGTGATTGGAGTCATGTGTCAGATGATCCGCAGGTGTCATAAGGCCACAACGGTGCACGGGTGTCTGAGTTTACAAGGCAGCACTCCTCGGTTGAGCTGGTAGAACTCCACCAGCTGAATCAGGTCAGTGAATTTGGTGGCGCCGTCGTCAAGGCTGAAGAAGACTTGGCCGTCCTCTTCACACTGGCAGAGTAAGACAGATCCAGGCCGGAGTGAGGAGGATCACATCACATACAGAGAGAGAGAGAGAGAGGAAAAACAGAGTGAGAAATAGGAGACTTTTCTTTAAAATGTTGTGCGTTTGGGACAAATACTCCCATTATCGTCATGTGACACTGAAAACTGCATACCGGTAGTATCTGGAAATGTTTGATTTTCTGGTGATGGCACAATGTGAGCACAAACGCCTTGGGGTTACTCTGACTGACTCTCAACAGAAACAATCTGAAAGAAGAAAAAAAAAAAAAAAGGGACAAGATGAGAGAAATATTCAGTAAAACATCCACATCTGACTCGTGATTTCACAGCAGCAGCAGCAGTTCCTTTACCCGTCTACTTGTCCCTGCTGGTGGATGATGCGATGAGATTCTTCTCGGGTTATCCTGCCGTGGAACCACAGCTGAGCTATGTGGATGACTGCAGGGGGGATCAAAAATAGAAATGTAAAGACAGCAATTGGGGGGGCTTCACACACCGAGGAATTTAATTCAGAGAGTTACAACCGAGACAGTACTGCATTTACCTGAACTTAATGAGGAGTGGTGCAAAGGACTGTGGGAACCCAGTATGTTCATTCGTTGACTCCTCTTCTGAGAGAGACGCCACAAACAGAAAACACAACAGGGATTAATTCATGAGCTGGTTCACACACACAGTCATTTTACACGCTCATTATTTGCAATGATTTAGAATCCTTAAATGGAAAATCTGGGTTTTTTGGCTTCCGTTTCCCTTGGGAATCCCCATATTTATTATTATGATCATCGTGAACCGATAAGTGAGAACTTTTAGATGCACTCATTAGCTTTTAAAGGCAAAAATATGCAACATTTCTCACTTGTTTTTGTAAATAGAACTATTTTATGTTTAATCCACTTCTTTGTGCAGTGAACTAAAGTAGGGGTGTCAGACTTGTTATAGTTCAGGAGCCACATTCAGCCCAATATGAGCTCAAGAATGGACCGGTGAAATAATAGCAAAATGGCCGACAAATAACAACTACAAATTTTTCTCATCGTTTTAGTGCAAAAAAAAGGTTGCCTACAAAGACACAAAGCATTTAGTAAAATACATATTTTTAAATTTCACCTGTTTTTCTGAAGAAATTTCAGGTTTTTCATGGATGTTCAGGTCATTTATTTTTAGATAATTTATTAATTAGTTGTAGATTTAGAGTTGTCATTACTTATACGTTGTCATATAATTATTTTACTGGTCTGACCCATTTGGGATCAAATTGGGCTGCATGTGGTCCCTGAACTAAAATGGCACCCTTGGCTCTAAATATGATTTCTGCACCTCAAAAAACCGGGTTGGACCCTAATCACGAATACACCCAAAACCTTAGAAAAACTGTGTGAATGTTTTAGAGCAGTGATTCTCAAACTGTTTTGAACAAATGCCCATTAACTGTATCAGGAGCCTCCTACCCCCCCTCCAAAAAAAAATTTGTGGCTGCAACAGGGACCTGTTTGCGTGTTATGTAGCTCAGTAGGTAAAGTCCCAATCACCTCATCATTGGCCACCAGATGCCCCCAAAACTAATTTGCGGTGGGGGGTGCATGTGGTGAGTATGTACCCCTGTTACACGTTGGACATGGGCTCCTTACACTAGGACGGGAGGGAGTGATGTAAAATATTGTATGTACAACACTGACTAATGCCCCCATTTGTGCCTGAACCCACCCCCCCTCAGCTTTCTTGTTCCAGACGCCCCCCTGAAAATGTCCCAACACCCCCTGGGCTGTACCGCCCCTGTTGAGAAACATTGTTCTAGAGGCAGTATACAATCAAAACATGTCAAGTGTGTGCTTTCGCCAAAGTTTCGTCTCTCAGACAGAACTGTGCAGCAAGTGTGAAGAGCAGAAAAAGGAGAGAGCACCGTAACCAGAGTCGAAGGGTTTTCATATTTGAATCACAAACTCATAAACTGCTCCAAAGTCAACACCCATATACATCCCAAAAACACAGCAAAACAAAAAACAAGAGGAAAATGGAAAATACAGGCAGGGGGCGGGGTCTCTGCAGGTAAAAACAACTACACACTGAAAGAGGCTGAGATGTGATTATTATAGTGAGAGTCTAATTTTAAGGAGAATGTTACATACTTTGCCTTTAAAGAAAAGGAGGAACAATCTAAGCTCTGCATTAATATTAACAAACAGTGCCACCAGGATTACAAAAGCTTTATTTAACATAAAAACTGTTGTTGTGTCTCACCCTCCAAGCATGTCCTTCCTCCATGGCAGCACTTTGTGCCTCCACAGGGTTGTCAATAACTCTGCCTATCCTCCCTGAAAAATCCATCGCCACAAGGGAGTTCTCAGATACGCTCCGCTAGGGGGAGACAAAGATACATCATGTTTATAGTGGATACAGATGCTGCGGCACTAGGGTACAACTGCATGCACATTTTTAAATACATCGTATGTAGGAGTGTTTCTAAAGTATGTTATCATGAGCAGGATAAAGACACTTACCACAGGTGCTGAGAAGTGTGATAGTAAGGTTTTTCTTTGTAGAGGAATCTTATAGTTCTGGTATAATACGATGCCATACTATAAACAAAAAGGGGAAAAAAAACACAGTCATCTACACTGGAGTGGTGATGACGGCAGCAATGGATGAGTAAAAACAGTGCAATGTGTTTTAGAGTGTCATTTTGGTACCTTAAAGAGTCGAAAGGCAGTCATCCAACAGGTCCTGCCCTGTTCATCCTCAGCGCACAGCATTCTCAGCTCCTTCAGCTCCCCTCGGCCTTTATTGGGCTGCCAATTGACATTTTTCAAAATCAGATAATATGCTTCTCATTATACATTATTGCATTATTCTCATCATGCCTGCCACTATTATCATGAGTATCACTGATGGAATTTCCTCAGCTGATGAGCATGAGAAAGTAAGAAAAAGTACCAGAAAAGATTAGATTCAATGTGGCACTTTTTTTGCTCTGAGATACAACCACAAGTAATAATCCAGGACCTCAGAGTTCATATTTACACATTCATAAAACTGCAAAGCAACACGTCAGTCACTGCCGAGTTCATAATATTTCATTTCAAAGTTGTATTTCACTTCCACAACTCACCTTGATGCAGAAGCTGTAGTCTGTGGGTGCACCGTGATGCTTTTTGCCTGTGATGACAGTGAAGATGTTACCGTCTTCCAGGTCTGCTAGTAACTGTAGATGTCTGGGCTCCTGGAGACAGAAATAATTAATATGTCAGAAGATCACAGATACAAAGCCTCAAGGTTTATCATCAGACTGAGATGAGTAGCAAAGAAACCACCATCAATAACCACGGTGCCTGCAGCGATCAGACATTTAATTTTGATGCCTCATAAAGGTTCAATGTGTAAAAGATTTGGGGGGGATTTAGTTGGATCTAGTGGAATATTGTAGTCATAATTACTTTTTCATTTGTGTTTAATCACCTGAAAATAAAGAACCATGGTTTTTTTTGTTGTTGTTTGTTTGTTTTTTGTTTTTTTACCATAGAATGAGCTGTATTTTGTTTTGTTTTTTTAAAAATCAGATTGTATCTAGTATTACGCAACCTATTACATTTGAGGACAGACCAGAGTTAATATCATCAAAAAGCCCAAGAGGGACACAACAGATACAGCTGGTTTTGTTTTTTGTTTTTTTTTTACATGTGTAGCAGCCACCATAGGGGTGGGTGGAGTGAGAGGCAGTCAGTGGGTTCCAGAAAAATCACCACTAGATTCCACAGAATATCATACATTAAAGTTTTAAGACCTCATTAATATTCATTCATTCATTCATTCATGCATTTTCAAAATCGCTTAATCAACTAAACATCAAAACAAGCATCTACAACCACTTTAATTTATCAAACGACATGGGATTTATTAGTGAATGAATGTTGCCGAAAATGACTGATGTTTCCTGCCTCTGAATGTCCACATAAGACACTACAAACTGCATTTGACCTGCATTATTTACATGTATTAACAGGATCTGGGCTTCAAAAGGTAGATTTGTAGCTGTTCAGGTCTTTGAGGGTTAAGTGACACTACAACAAAATTCGAAGTAGTATGTAAAGACATTAACGGACTAATCAACAATTCTACTTGCAGTTACCTTTGACGTTCCTTTTGTCGAACAGTAGAGTCCAGAACGGCGCAGAAACATATAAACCTTCTTCCACGACTTTCTTCCCACCTCCTTCACATACAGATAACCCTGGACCTCTGGACAGCTACTGGTCGCTAAGAAGTTCTGAAAGAAGCAGTAAGACAGACGATCAGCACACTATATTTCGGATTTAGACCGTCTTTGATGTCGTCCACAGGTTTATTCAGGTTTAGGGACCCTCTGCCTCAAGGGGGGGATTGGCGGATCACATGTGAAGCCTGAACGGTCTGCACTCGTCAGATAAGTGAAGGCTGCAGCTGACAGAGAAATCACAGACTGCAGACATTTGCTTTGTATTCTTATACACTGAGGCAGGGCCACAATAATGGCAGACACTGTGCTGCTACAGCCCATACGCGTTCATATACAGATGTACAGTATATACAAAACGTATTTATGTTCAGAGCAGTGTCTGTAATTAACCTCTGAAAACTGTTTTACATTGTAAAGCAACAAAGCTTCATGTTATGCAATGTGTCAGCCAAGAAAAATACTCCTCGTACATTGAATCAACATACACTGGCATTCCTTCCAGCCTAAATTGTCTTGTGGGTGTGTGAAGTATTTGGAGTTTGTGGTTTTCATGTTTCACAAAAATATCACACCATGAAGCGGCAGGTTAAGTTATTAGAGCTGATTTGGAATTTGTGGCTTGCGGCTCAAAGGTAAACTGTTCCAGAAGACTCTTCAATATTTAAAGCACATGTTTCCTAGTGTTTTGGAAACTTTCTACAATGGGCCTCATGCATGAGCATTTGCCGGCATTCATGGAGCTCACTTTCACACGCCATGTTAACTCAAAGAGCTTTCTTTTTTGAGGCGCTACACCTTGTCGCTTTGCATTGACATATGGCACCTGGCAGAGCTGGGTTGAAAAACTGTGGGGGTTTGGACAGCACTCTAATTGAGTGCAAAGATCTTGTGTTTAGAAAAGGTCACACACTGGGGATTTCTGACACAACTCTGGCTCACCCCATCCCCATTCATTTATTGATGCCTCTATGTAGAGCATAACGGAGCGTAGCATCTAAATGATCAGCAGGGGAGTTAAAAGCTTTCTGTGAGTGGCAAGGATGAATGGATGAATTCCACTTGTGGTTCTGTCTCTGACAGCTCCATTACATGATAGAAGAAAGCACCAGACTCTGTGTAAACCCTCCATCCATTAAGACCAAAGCTCTTCAAAACGACAAGAATATTTGGGCCTTTTGGTCTCCTCCCAGATTTAGATTTTTTATGTCTTTTTTACAGTCTGTACAGGGTATGGCATTTGAATGATTTGTGTGAGACAAAATTTATGAGACGTGCACGAATTTGTTCTGTACAAACATACATTAAGTCGATGGAACTGTATGTTCTATTTCCAACTGCTTAATTCCATTCATCATGCATGTCGGGCTTGCGGTGCATGTGCCTAGACAGTCATGTGTCAACAGGGGATCAACACCAGTTATTACTGCAAGCTCTGACGAGACATAGCGTCTAAGGGTCAGAGGTGAGGTATGGCAGTTTGATTGTACACTATGTGGTCCGTGCTGACTCTGAGGTATACTAACACCGGTGCATGTCAGGAAGAGAGACAAACTGAAAGGCAGGAAGAAATGGGAATCTCTGCGAGTGCATGTACCTGCAGGAGTTGAGATGGTAGAATCGTACGATTGGTTTCCTGGCACCAAGCAACCATGTGCTCCGGGAAAAATGTCTGATGGAAGAGGAAGCCAGAGGGAGATGAAAGGGAGAATCTCAGCCACCGTGACAATAATTATGGGTTAGGAATTTATGACAGAAAATGACATGTCACACTAATCTTATTAGTACAGTCAGTTGTCACAATAGTGCAAAAAGTAGAAGAAATGCACTCTGGGGCACTCTCCAGAGACCACTGTGCTAGTAAACTCTTTACTTCAGCGTTATGTAAAGTCAGTGTAATACGTGCAGCGAACGTCACTGTAAATGTCAGCAGCAAAAGAATTTACCAGGGGGTTTCTGAAGAATTCATATTTGGCATAGTTCTTCCTGAAGAGGAATCTACTGTCGCTGTTCATAGAGGCTTGGACTTGAACCACCAACTCATGGTCTTCTAGACAGCGCTCTGAGGAAAAGCAGGTAGACAGAGAGGTTAATATTTTTATTTTATCTTTGCTCTGAGTACATGAGAGCTCATCTGTTTTAAATATTTTGTGAAACGATGACCATTGTGCAATATCTGAAATAGCTAGTGGGATTTTTTTGACACATCAAGTTGTCCAAAAGGATGTTTATTCATAGAGTCTAGATTGAGTTGGCGGTGCTCATCAGACCAGCTTGGACAGAGGATGAGACCAACACTTCCTGTTCAATGGGAATAAAAGGGGCTGTGATTCATACAGAGTCCTGGTGATTTACGTTCTCCAACAGTGAATCTGAAGCCGGACATGACTCAGTTCATTCCAGAGGTCTCCGTCATGTCATTAATAAAAGACATATTTTCCCAATAGATTTTTTTTATTACTTTAATTTTTATTGATATTTTCAACATTTATAAACAATAACAACACTGTTTCAGAGTCACATTATTAATAGTCCATCCATTCTTTACTTTTTCTGTTCTTTCTTTTTTGCTTTGTTTCAGATTCTGAATAAAGTCCATTTTCCCCATTTTTCTTCAAACTGTGCCACTTGTAATCTGACAGTGAGTCAACTTTTCTTTGACAATCTCCATCCACTGTTCCTGGTTAAGAGGATCTACCAATAGGAAAAAAATAGAAAAAAAATAGAAAAAAAAGAAAAAAAAATTAAAATAAGAGGCTCTACCTTTCCCCATTTCCTTGTAATTGCTTTCTTGCCAGTTATCAGTAATATTTTAACCAAATACCTCTCAGATGCTTGTACAGTTTCCTTAACCCTTTCATGCATGAATTATGAGAAGCTTAATCAAGATTTTTTTGTTTCTTGAGTGTTTTTATTCCTTTTTGGGAATGGAAAAAACAACAACAATGTGATGGATTTTTTTAAGAACCTACAAAACCATAGGCTTAACAATATGACAAGCAAACAAACATGTATTTCCTGATATATGATGTGAAAAGTATGAAAATATTAGAAATATCTTTAATGTTGCTAATCTGATGTGTTCTCACATTTTAACATACCTGCCTGGAGATAATATGCAAAAATCAAAACTTTATGTTAAAAAAAATATATATAAGCTTTTTTTTTTTTCTCTTTAAACTTGAGCCTCCACTGTGTTGGCCGCTATGGAACTAAAACAATACAATCCATAAATATACAAGAGAACACCTGTGAACAGCTGTCCACTGGAGTGACCACTATGCATGAAAGGGTTAACATAATTAAAATGACAAAGATGTTATTGTTTTAACTGAAAATGAATGCTCCATAAAAGGAAATTCTAGAAGGGCAACATGGATTTAACCACTGAAATTTTCTATATCCATCCTATTTTATTTTCTTTAATGATTAAGGCTGTAATTACCTCCGCCAAGGAGGTTATGTTTTTGCCGGCGTTTATTTGTTTGTGTTTGCTGTCTGTCTGTCTGTTTGTTAGCAACTTTACAGAAAAACTACTGGATGGATTTTCTTGAAATTTTCACCAGTGATA